>BJBW01007282.1:10457-31594 GCA_004320125.1 Scolopax mira
GGCCAACCCCCACCTCTCTACACCCTCCTTTCAGGGAACTGTAGAGGGCAAGGAGGTCTCTCCTCAGCCTCCTCTTCTCCAAACTGACCATGCCCAGTTCCCTCAGCCTCTCTTCATGTGACTTGATCTCCAGACCCCTCACCAGCTTGGTGGCTCTCCTCTGGACACACTCGAGCACCATAATGACCTTCTTATAGCAAGGGGTCCAAAACTGAACCCAGCCCTCCAAGTGAGACCTCCCCAGTATCCAGTCAGGGGCACCATCACTGCCCTGCTCCTGCTGGCCACGCTGGTCCTGACACAAGCCAGGATGTTGTTGGCCATCTTGGCTACTTGGGCACACTGCAGGCTCACGAGAAACCATCTGCCCACCAACACATGCAATGGAGGGTCGCATCCACCCACAGACCCGCACTTGGGGACCGGCTCCAGACAGGAGTCACCTCCACCATGGCCAAAGCTCCTACCTGCTCGAGGGGGATGACGAGGAAGGAGCCCCCGCCGGCGCTCTCCGTCACGATGGCGAGGAAGCGGGGGTTGACGGCGCAGAAGTGGTTGTCGTGGACGTTCTTGGTGATGGGGATGCCATCGAAGCAGTGCTCCCGGCTGGCCGCCTTCCCGTAGACGTTCCGGAACTTGGAGCTGCGGTACTGCGGGCGCCATGACATCTGCCGGGCAGACACACGGGGGCTTAGCCTTCCAAAAAATACCCCCACCCCGGCCTGTTTCTCCAGGCCCTTCCCCAGTTTCCAACCCCTGCCCGCAACAGGGATTCAACCTGGCGGGGCACAGCGGTGGCGGTGCAGCCCCGACCTGCAAATATAACACCCTCCAAAAAAAAAAAAATAATCTCAGATGTCTCCCTGGTGGGAGGCAGGACTCACACACGACATTAAAAGGCTCTCGGCTGCTGCAAAATTTAAGCCGATCTCCTTTGCCGCACGAACTGCTTTTATCCAGAACGCCCAGTGCTGCCACTTCATGTGCACATGACAAATGAATTAAGGCTTTTAATGCGATGGCTTGGAAATGGGTTGGTCCAGAGCACATGAAAGCATGCACCGGGCAGAATAAGAGCACCGGGGCAGGGAGTGAGCGCCGGGAAGCGTGTTCAGCCGGCTCGGCTTATTTGGCATGGACTTCCCCACGGGGGGTAACGGGCAGCATCACAGGGACACTTGCTTCAGGATGGTGAGATGCTCCCAGGAGTCCCACCAGCTCATCCTGGCACAGCAGGGATCCCAAAGAGCCACCAGCTCATCCTGGCAGAGCAGGGATCCCAAAGAGCCACCAGCTCATCCCAGCAGAGCAGGATCCCAAGGAGCCAACAGCTGATGCCATCAGAGCAGGGATCCCAAGGACCACTGGCTCATCCCACTTGCCCGTGGCAAGTCCAAGCGCCGCGGCTGCACGCAGAGAAGTGAGTGCCCTTTTGCTCATCATCACTATTTCACTTTTTCATTGTACTCGACGATCTCAAAGGCCCCTTCCAACCATGGAGATTCTATGTCTCTGCCTATGCTATTTGAAAAGGAAGAAAAAAAAAATGAAGCCTGCTTTTTTTCTTCATTTCAGGCATCTTTCAAACAACCCTTACGGTAGCTCAAGTGTTCATGATAAAAATCTATAAAGATTTAAGGCACTTTGAGCGTGCAGAAGAGCATAAGTGTTTAAGCCACCTTAGAGCAACTTCAGTCATCGGCTCTATCCAAAGGGGGGTTACTCACACGCCTGAGGACTCGGAGCCACTCAGGTCTTTGTAACCAGCATCTATTGACAAAAGCCTGTAAGTGTGTGCTTAAACGCTGGGTCATCTGCTGAGAGCATCTCTCAGCACAGGGGGGAACACCAGAGAAACCCTCCAGCGGCTGCTCTGATCCCAAATAACCGGGATTGAACCCCTGCTTCCCCCCACACTCGGCACTGGGGGGACACGGCTGAGAGCAGCACCTCCTGAATTTGAGAGGAGGAACTTCAGGCTTTGATTTTGGAACTTCAGCTTCAAGGCTGGAAACAGGAGCGGTTCCAACACTAACTCTTGGGAGCAAGCCCAAGAACGGGATTAACTCGGAGCAGCCGAGGGTGACAGCCTGGACTGTGCATGATGTCAAGGGACGTGTCGTGGTGACCTTCTGGGAGCAGAGCCCCCCTGTGAGCAATATTCCTCACCCTGATGCTGGAAACCTTCAGGAGGATCCCCCTGTGCTGCCATGGCCTCATATCCCACCCCAAATCCCAGCTCTATTTTCCATCCCACCAGCAGCACACACCGGGAGCATCCTTCCGGGGACGCACGGCAGCACCGGGGCTGCACCCCCAGGGAAAAGGACACAGATCCTTGAGGATTTAACTCAAAAACAAGAGCAGAGATAGTTTTTGACTGGAGAGGTTTGTGCTCTGAAAAAAACCCATGCAGACTCGCGTCCAAAAGGCGCTGAGAATCTTTACCAAACCTACCCAAGTGGTTGGGACAGGCAGGGCAAGGAAAAACACCCCCACGGCAACCTGAGGAGTGGCTTTCCAGAGTTTCACTAAGCTTTACGTTTTCCTTTGTCCGAACAGACGAGTTTTCATATTGAAATTCATTTTTCTATAACATTAAAAACCACACAAAAACACATTTCGGTATTTTTTTCGATTTGCTCCGTGAGCCTGGGACTGCAACTGTGCTTTCTTCCCTGCTGTCAGTGCCCCTCTGCTCCTGACCTATCGCATAAAAAAAGCCCCAAATCCTACCAGAAAGGGCCATTTGCTGAATTCTTCCCCCACAAAACTTTTCGGATGCCTCATGGCGTAGCCCCATGCGAGAGAAAACCCCCTGTGGAAACCCCTCCTGCCGCGCAGGGGTAGCAGAAAAAGGGGCTCCCAATATTTTCTGCATCTGGAAATTCAACTTAACCCGTGTCTGCTTAAAGGAAGCACCAGCACAAACGAGCTCAAATCACCCTGGAGATGTGTTTTTACCCTTAAAGTGGATCCTCGTGCTCCCTACCCACCACGGTCCCCAGCCACGAGGGTGATGCTGCTTCCAAGGACCTCACCACTTTTGCATCTCTCTTTTCTTTTTTTTTCCCTCCGCCCTCTCTGTTTTATTCTTTCATCAAAAACCGGGCAAGTCTCCACGCCGGGAGGAAGGAATAAGCTCAAGTGGGCTGTTTTGCTGGAGAAATCCAGAGTTTCTTTCTTTTAACCTGGGTCAGTATTTCCTGTAGGCAGTGTCACATCGCCCCGGGGATGCAGACAGCCCGGAAACGCCAGCAAAATCCCTGGCAAGGGGCTTGGGGCTGCCCAGAGCTGACATTGTGCCAGCGGGAGGCTCCCGGATGGGTCCTTTCCTGCATTTTTCTGGTTTTGTCAGCCAGTGGTGGCTTTCCCGTGCCGAAAATAGCTCCCGTGGCACTTGGGAGAGCTGGGGATGCTCGTGGGGCATCATCTTCACGTCTGGTCCTTTGGCAGATGGCTTTGGCCATCCATGCTCTCCGGCTGGAAAGCATCCCAGGAGGAGCAGTGTCTCGCTCTGCCACGCTGTTTCCACCTCCAGGTTGGGCACGTGGAGGTGCTGCCAGCTCCGGTGGGATCTGCCCACCCTGGGCCACCACGCTCTGCCCAAACCCCTCTCCCCATGGAGCCCACGGGGCTGCAGGAGGCACCGCCTACAAATAAAAAAAACTAGAAATATTTTCTGGCTGAGAAAAGATCCCTGGGTTCCCACTGCATTGTCCCATTGGGGTGTTTTTGTGACCGATGTTTCACTTCTGGATTCATGAAAACTTGGAGTTTCCAGGCAGATGCCAGCTTTGTTTTTTTTTTAATTTTATTGTTTACTCCTCCGTGTATTTTTCCCTACTACACATACCTAAACCTTCTCTTTTGAAGCTAGTGTCATCTCATGGGGCTTCCAAGCTTCCAGGGGATGGATGAAGGAGCAGGAACCCTTTGGTTTCTGCTGGCAGCCCATGGTGGCCCCAGCCCTGAGCCCGTGGCAGTGCCACCAGGGACATGACAGCTCCAATCCGGAAAGCTTTCCCGGCACCCGGCTGCTCCCAAAGGATGCAGAGAAGAGCAGAAACCCACCCGCCAGGCCACCAAGGGATCACATGGATGCCAAGAAGAAAGTCAATGTAAAACCAAGGTGCAAAGGGTGAAGCGTGGCTGCAAGCCCAGCTGCCGACGGGCGGCACGATGGGATGTCTTCCCAGAAACACCCCTTTATGGTGGAAAACTATTGAAAACAAGTCAAAATTTCTAGGCGGGAGGATGAAAATCTCTTATCCCGCAGCCTCCGCTGTCCAGGGGAGAGGGGTAGTTTCAAATGGGAAATAGTTTTCTTATTTACGTATTTCTTTCCCCCCCTCCCTGCCACGGGCTGCTTTGCAGAGTCCTCTGCTCCCCGGGGTTTCCGGGCTCAGAGGGGCCAGGCTGGAGCTCAGCGTTTGGACAAACATCCTATTTCCTGGCTGAGCCAGTGAAGGATTTTGAAGACGAGGAGGGGATGGAGGGGAAGGGGGGGACGTGGGGATGCTGCGGACACCGGCGGGGACCAGGGATTGTGCAGGTGGTGGGGGATGTTTCCCAGCTGGGGAGGAAAACGTCCCCTTCCCCAAAGGAGCTTGACTCGGGCGAGACAAAGAGGGAGAGGAAAGGCTGGAAAAGTGACCCAGCCACGGTCCCACGCTGCTCCCTCTGCCCTTCGCTTCCTCCCGGGGGGGTCGGGGGACAGGGGCGTTGCAGGGGGGGTTTGCTCGCAGACCCACCTGCCCCATGTCCCACGGGGTGTGGGGAGAGGTGACACCAGGGGACGGTTTTCCCCCCCAAAACTCAAAGAGAAAGGTTGCATTTGCTGTCTTCCCCCTGAGTGGGAACCCTTGCTCCTTCTGCATTTCACCAGCTGCGGAAATAACCGGCGTCTCGAACTCTCGGAGGGTTTGTTCCAAATTTCTTTTCCTTTCTCTCCTCACTGACAAGCTATTTGCAGGGTTTTGACTTAAACTTTGCAAAATTCTCTCTGTTCAGAACCCATCGTTCTCACTGCAAATTATTTCCCCACGACAAAGCCCTTTCTCTCTGATCTAGAACAGAAAAATGAAAAAAAAAATAAATATAGAAACTTGGGGTGAACTTGGGGATGGTTGTGAGCCCCCGGCCATCACCCCACTGCTCTCCGGGAAAACAAAGGATGGAAGACAGAAAATATCTTCCTAATTTTAGCCCCCGCTTGTCCTGGGCCCCCTTTAGCCCCCGGTTGGCCCCGGCACAGGTGGAACCAGCTCCTGTCACCCCATGATGGGCCACATCCAGCAAGTCCAGAGGTATTATGCAGAGCATTTGCAATGCTACCATTTTTTTAGGAAACTCCCTTCTTTGAGTAATTGCTGATGCTGACAGTAATGGGCATTTCTCTTTTTCCATCACCTCACTCTTGATGGTTTAGAGGCATTAAAAAAATATTATTGATTTATGGGAGTCATTTCCATCCATCTCCAGAATCGCATTGATGTGCCACCATTTCCAAACTTCCTTCTATTTCTGCATTATTCTTGGACTCTGGTTTTAACATTCCTTACAAAACTCCTCCCTTGCTTTAAGTTGAGCAGAATTTACATGGAAAGCAGGAGTACGACAGAACACTTTGGAGTGAGGCAATAAAATAAATCACATCCCCAACCACGACATTCAGCATCAACATTAACTTCACCAAACAATCCTCTGCCCTGCACTGGCATTTTTAGGCTCATTTCAATGTTTTACTCATTTCAGTGCTCAAGGGGAAGAGCGTCCCCCCCAAATCCCGAGATGAAAGGTGGAAATCTCTTCGGTGACAACAGTTTTAGCAGAAAAGGGGTGCACTGGGGAACCCGGAGCAGGGACACAGACCAGTGAGGAGCATCTCTGTGCCCTTGCTCCCCCCCAGCAGCCCCGGGGATGGGGGGGCCGCTCTGCTCCTCCTCTCCAAACAAAAGAACAAAGCAGCTCATTGAGGTTTCATACTTGGAGCCACGATATCTGCCACCGCCGGGCGTCCGCACCCCGTCTCGGAAATGGGGGGGGGGGGGGGTTAGGAGGAAGGGGGGGAAATATCCCCCGTTTAGCAAAAACATTTCATTGAAGGAGAAATGCAGAGGGGGCGCCCGGTTATTTCTGTGGGTCACGGCGGCGGTTTTGGTGGCATTCCTCAAAACCAAAGGAAAACACACAGGCCTGGAGGCATGGAAAGACTCCAGGGGACAATCATAGAATCATAGAATCATATGGGGTTGGAAGGGACCTCTGGAGACCATCCAGTCCAACCCCCGGCCAGAGCAGGTCCACCCAGAGCAGGTCCCACAGGAATGTTTCCAGGTGGGGTTTGAATGTCTCCAGAGAAGGAGACTCCACCACCTCCCTGGGCAGCCTCTGCCAGGGCTCTGCCACCCTCACAGCAAAGAAGTTCCTCCTCATGTTCAGGTGGAACTTCTTATACCCAAGTTTGTGCCCATTTCCTCTTGTCCTGTCCCTGGGCACCACTCAAAAAAGACCAGCCCCATCCTCCTGACACCATCCCTTTCAATATTTGTAAGCATTGATCAAATCCCCCCTCAGCCTTCTCTTCTTCAGACTAAAAAGACCCAAGTCCCTCAGGCTTTCCTCATAGGAGAGATGTTCCAGGTCTTTAATCATTTTTGTGGCCCTTTGTTGTACCTTCTCCAGCAGTTCCCAGTCCTTCTTGAACTGGGGAGCCCAGAACTGATCCCAGTGCTCCAGATGGGGCCTCCCTAGTGCAGAGCAGAGAGTCAGGATGACCTCCCTCCATGCTCTTCTTGATGCCCCCCAGGATGCCATTGGCCTTCTTGGCCAGAAAGGCACAACCCTGTGTCTGCAGAGAGGACAGAGCTGTCCCCTTCTGGGCACCCTGCAAGCTCCTGCTTCTTGCAGTGTGGGGAAATAAGCTTTGAAGTGAGTTTCTCCAGCTGCTCTTCAGTTTTACAGCAGACTAAAAATTCAACTTTTCATTAAAAAAAATACCCCAAACCTCAATTTTTTTATTTTGCAGGTTTTTCTCTAGGGTGGAGGACTGGTACCCACCCTGCAGCCCTACCATCAGCCAGGCAGAGAGGATGCTGTGGGGCAGGGGGGATCTGACCACGCACAAAACCCCCACGGGGACCAGCTCTGCCTGCATCCCCCCCGGGAACACCACTGCCCTACGCCTGGGAAAAAGAAAAGGAGCCGAGAAGAAAAAACCCAGCCCCTCTTTGGAGGCTTTTCTGATCCCCTGGCAGCTCCAGCCTTTGCCTACCAGCAGCAGCAGGCCACAGCTCTTGTCTCAATGTGTTTATTTTTAAATGCATCTTTTCAAGCATCGGGAGTCTTGGCAACAGCAGCCGGGAGGGAGAGCTTGCGCAAAGAGCCCCTGACGCTGCAATAGGCAGTTACACAGCACAGTGGACTGTAATCCCTAAAAAAAAAAAATAATAAAAAAATGTGTATATCCTATATATAGCGCCGTTTAATCCGCCTCAATCATGAAAGCTTTCAGATAAATGAATTTCTGCCTCCACCTGTACGAAGCTGGGGGTTGATGAGGGCGCTGGGGCAGCTCCAGCAGCTCTCTGGGGGACGGCGATGGCAGTAGCATCCCCCACCACCTTAGAGAGGCTTTTTATAGGAAACCAGTGCCCTTCCATCGTGACTGTCTGACTTCCTGCCCTGCCCGTGGTTAAGTATCAGGGTTATGGCTGACTAGTACGAAAAAACATTTGCACGAACAAGTGTGTTGGGAAAAGGAAATCCAAGACTCTTTTTTTTTTTTGCCTAGGAAAAAAATGGGGCTTTCAGGAGGGGTTTTGTGGTGCTTCAGGAGACAGTGCCTTTCCAAAATCACACTATTCCCTTTTTTCTCGCCTCCCCCTGGCTCAGGAAGAGGTTCTGGAGAACATTCCCCAGCTGGGGATGCTTTTTTCCAGTTAAAGCCAAGGCAGAGTTTTGTACTGAGAAAAAACAAAGACAACTGAAACCCAGCCCCTCATTGCCCCCGTCCCCCCCCCAGCTTTGCGTGGGGTGATTTTCCCTCTCTCCTCTCCGGAGCCAACACGTTCCTGGCGCATCCCCATGGGCAGAAGTGATTTTCCATCAGAAAGGTCAGCAGTGCTCGAGTTTGACATTTCGAGTATCGATCCGCCACTGAGGCAATAAAGTGGGCAAAATGGGCAGAAAACAAGAGCTGCTCCTCGGGAGGTCTTACCCAAGGAGATGGCTTCATTTGTAGGGAGCACAGGGCTGCCTGGGAACCCCCCTGCCCTTGCTCAGGGAATCTCCTCACAGCTCCCACGTGCAGAGCGGGGAAGAAAGCAACAAAATAGCTCAACAGGGGTTATTTTAGAGGAAAAACCCACCACCAGAATTCACTGCCACGCCACACTCCTGACGACATCATCTTGCAGGACATAGTCCCCAAAGTCCCAGCAAGGTGGGCACCACCCTGCTCTGGTCCTGATGCTCTGGTCCCAACGCTCTTCCACAACTGGTGAGGATGAACGCTGGGGGATTTAAGGAGGATTAAACCCCTTCTCAAAGGGGACACTTTGGGCCATGGGCTTGAGAGGAAGCCCAGGACCTGTAGTGGCCAGAGGCAGGGGACCTGTGGAGCACTGGGATGAGCAGGACTGTGCTCATGCCCTAAACCAACACTGGAAAATGGCAAAACACGGCCCCGGCCACCACTGCAAAGCCATTTCCCCACCCCAACCCTGTCCCCACTCGCTTTGCTTGAGCAAAGACACTATTTCTTCCCCTCGGAGGGGAAAAGGCACCAGCAGGAGTCGTGGGCTCCATCAGGACAGTGTCACCCCGAGACATGTCCTGCCCAGGCTCCTCCAGCCCCCGAGGACAGGATCTGCTCAGTGCATGCCCGGCGCGTTAAGCAAAGCATTTATGTAGGATTTATGCTGCTGGAATCCACTCCCTAAAGAAAAGCTTGAAATTAAACAGCTCTATTTTGATAAGATACCCAGCATTGCCAAAATTAGTCATCAAATGCTTATTGTTCCATGCACATTAGATTAGAGCTAAACAAATGCTGATTTTAATCTCTCCAGCCCTCTAATGCTCTGATGCTTCTCAATTCAACCTTGAAAACGGCTTTTGTTCATGTTAATGGCTTTCATGCTAACGAGGCTCGGTAAGATTTTAACATTTAGACACATCCCGTTCTTCATTTCAATAACAATTCCACCCCGGAGAGGAACACATGTTCGGGGTGTGCAGGCCTGAATTCAAGCCACCAAAACAGCGCCCGCAAGCCCAGCCCCAGCATCGCCGCAGGACGGATGCTCTGCAGCCCCCCTAAAAAAAAGTTTGGGGGTTCGAGGCCCCCAAACTTGACTTGTAAAAGCAAGGGGCTCGGCCGGGGCTACGAACGGCTGAGTCTCCAGTGTGGATGAAGCGGTTTGCTCTTTGGTGCCAAGGGTGCCCCCCAGGCAGAGCCAGCCGGGCAGGCTCTTGGCTTGCTTGGGCTCAGCTGCTGGTTTTTATGCATTTTTCTGTCCCAGCCTTATTAAAATGCCCAGCGCGGGACACTCACCAGGCTGCCGTGCTTGCTTCCCAGCACGCTAGACTTGTGGAGGTCTCTCATTGACTCGACAAGAGCTCTCTGCAGAGAGGGAAAGCAAAAACATTCAATTCTCCATTCCCAGGAGGCCAAGATCTAACACACAAACCCTTTCCTCCCAGCTTCTCCCCGCCGCAGGGCAGGGTCTGACCGCCACAGGGCTGACACCCCCTCCACCACCCACCCCCTCACCACCCACCCCCCCGGGAGCATCGCTGGTGATGGGACACGAGGATCTGGTCACACCAACCCCTGTCTCCTCCTCCCCGGTGACTGCCAGCCCCATGCAGGGGAATCACGCGCCGCCACCTGCTTTCTTCTGGAGAACCAAGTCATTCCAGCACAGATCGTGGTTCTTCCCGAGACCGTTGGTAACCACTGAGAAGAGACCAGGCCCATCTTCCTGACACCCACCCTTTAAGTTTTTGTAAGCATTGATCAGACCCCCCCTCAGCCTTCTCTTCTCCAGACTAAAAAGACCCAAGTCCCTCAGCCTTTCCTCATAGGAAAGATGCTCCAGGCCCTTCATCATCTTTGTGGCCCTTTGCTGTACCTTCTCCAGCAGTTCCCTGTCCTTCTGGAACTGGGGAGCCCAGAACTGGTCCCAGTGCTCCAGATGGGGCCTCGCCAGGGCAGAGCAGAGGGGCAGGATGACCTCCCTCCACCTGCTGGCCACGCTTTTCTTGATGCCCCCCAGGATGCCATTGGCCTTCTTGGCCAGAAGGGCACATTGCTGGCTCATGGTCACCCCGTACCAGGGTGACAACACACCCCGTGCAGCAGCACAGAGCCCCAAAACCAGCCGGAGAAAAGGGGTAAAGGGAGGGAAAGAAGAGATTTGTTTGTTGTATAAGGTCAGTTAAGGATTGTATATTGACCACTAAAAAGCAGACGGTGGGTATTTATGAGACAGGCAAAACTGCACGTCCCATTGCAGAATAACTGCGTCGATGAGGAGGAATAAAGCTCCCCATTAAGCCTCCGTGGAGCTATTAAGATTTCGATGGCTCAGGAGTCTTGACTCCAAGAAAACATTGGCCGCACTGTGGGACCTCATCCATCTCACACCTACACCATGGAGCAGGGGAGAGCCCTTCAGCCTCCTCTGGACAACGCTTTGGAGACCCGAATCCAACAGTAACCAGCAAAGCTCCCCGTTTTCTCCTTATTTTGCATCTGGCTGATGGCACAAGCAGCTGGCGTGGCAGAGGGGAGTCTGAGCAGGTGGCTTCAGCTCTGCACCCAGCCACAGCAAACACCCTTGGGCTCTAATAAACACCAGAATAAATGCACTGAGCACCCGGGACCTCAAAATAAAATAAAAAAAAATTTAAAAAAGGGACACATTCCTATAAAACAGGCTGTCATGTTCCCTTTGGACCCTTCCAACACCGAGTCCAACAGCGAGATACAAGCATTGCAGGAGCAGTGGCTGTGCCCCAGGGATGCATTTGGGTTGCCCCACGCTCAGCCCTGACCCAAGGAGCAGCACCAGGGCTGCCATGAAGCTCCATGGGGTGGTTTCCCCGCTATGAGCAGGTCACACTCAGGCAGGCAGGAGCCTGGGCATCCCCTGGGCTCGCTCTGCCCCACATGCCCACAGCCCTGCTGGAGCAGCCCAGTGCTGAGGGATAGGGAGCACAGCACATTGGGATGCTCCATAAGGCATAAGTTTCCAAGGTTGTGCTGCAAATCCAGATGTCCCTGCAGTGGCTTTGTCCCCTGCTGGCCCTTCAGCAGGAGCGATGCTAATGATGTTTGATGCTGTGATGATATTTGCACTGGGGCGATGTCCTGGGGGGGCACCAGGCAGTCGTGCAGCCCAGGGCAGGGCTCCCAAGGGGCTGAGATGCCCCCAGTAGCAGCACAGCCCTGATTTGGTCCCCCCAAGTGGGGCTAGGCAGCCAAGAGCCAGAGTAGATCTCCACTTCTGCACCCCTTGGGGCGGTGGGTGCACCCCAGATCCCCCCTGGGCTTTGGGAAAGCCACTTGTCCTTAGTGCACAGACGAGGAGAGGCACAGAGAGCTCCACGTTTATCCAACTTGTAAAGAGCAGTAGATCGGGTTTTACAAATATGAAGGATTAATCCAATTAACATGGTCTAAACAAAGGACAAAAGACAGATGAACATTTCTGAAGCAGTATCTGCCAGCTGAGTTTTTTCCAGCCTGGAAGGAAGTGACTGGGATTTCCCTGGAGTTCAACTTTTCAATGATTTCTTCTTTCTAGGGACCCCTGACTGCCTGGGAAGAGCCTCTCCTCTTCCCAAGCCCCTGGGAAAAAAACCACCAAGCGAGGCCAGATGTCTCCTGGCCATGGGGCCGGGCTGTCACCACCAGTCCCCATCCCTCCTTGACCACGACGCTGCTTCCCACCCACTCCAGGCCCTTCCCATGGTCCCACAGACGCCACGGACTGCCCGGGAATGATCCAAAAAGCATCAACATTCGCAATACTGGCAGGGGCCCCATTTTGGACCATTTCCCCCCACCCCAGGAAACCTTCTGGAGGAGGCAAACCCAACCTCTCCTGGGCCCACGTGCTGAGAAAGAAACACAAATCTCACGCTCGTCAATAAAATTCTGTAAACAAGCACAATTTTCCTCCCACTCTGTTTCCCAACTCCTTCCCACCCCTGGCGGAAACATCCCGACGAAGCACAAAGCGTTTCTGGCCCCCGGAGCTGCCCTGGGTCACCGACCACAGGATTCCACCCTCCTCCAGCTTCTTGGAATAACGTTTCCTCGAGGATAAAATTATCGTGCGCTTTTTTCGACAGACTCGGGAGGTTTTAAGGAAACTCAAGAGGGGGGGAAAAAAAAGGGTCTCTTTTCACGTGTTGAGGTGAGCAGGTAACCGAGCCGGGCGCTCGCCCATGAGCATTATTTCACATCACATCACACCTCAGCAAGAAAATTGAGTCAAGAGACTTGGTTTGTGGGGTTTTTTCCCAGCCAGGATCCCGCAATTTTAAGCAGAATAAGCGGGGCTGCCTGGTATAAGAAGAGAAAGCCTCCAGTGGGAGGATACCATAAATTCAAGCCCTCCTAAACTCACCTGATTTTTAATTCTAAAGGTGAAAAGCCACACACACGGGGATAATAAAGGGCTGAGGAAAGGTGGCTGATGGACCCCACGGGTAAGAAACTGCTTGGGAAGATGCTATGGGGTGGGTGAGGGTAAAAAAACAGGGCAAAAAAGATTGCTGGGAGCACTAACACTTCTACTTTTGTGATAGACTGTAAAAAATCCTTACAAAGCCCCGAGCTTTGTACGGGACATGAACTACAAAAACTTATTTATCCTGGCAAAGAGGAGTTTACTAAAGCAGGGAGGTAGTGCAGGGCTGAGCAACTCAGACACCTCTCCCTCACTTGCTGTTTTTCCACCCAAAAAACCCCAAAATATTCCTCGGAGCATGGGGCAGCATCCCGCAGCCTGGGCTCTGGTGGCTCTTTTCCCATGCCAGTCGCTCCCACACGGAGCCATTTGCTCCTGGACAGTTTACAAAACCCCAAGGTAGTTTTTGGGGGGTTTTTTTTGTTGTTGTTGTTGGTTTTTTGTTTTTTGGAAGTTTGTCCCAGCTGGGGGCAAAAAGTTTTCCAAAAGAGAAGAAGGAAAGAAAAAAAAAAAGAAAGAAAAAGAAAGAAAAATAAAAGAAAGAAGAAAAAATAAAAAAAAAAGAAAAAGAAAAACAAACGCTATCTTCTAAATATTTCAGGCTTCAGAAAGCTGTTTCCTGGCCAGCGTGAGGAAGTGCCAGAGCCTGGGTGGATGGATGAAGGTCACCGGACGGCCGGGGCCGGGATGCGGGAGGCACTGACCCCCCCCCCGTCCCCGTTGCCATCCCGAGCGGTGCCCGCCGGGCAGCTGGAGCCCGGACAAGCCCTGCCTTGTGTGCCAGCTCCCGGGAAGGCGGAAACCAGCCCCAGAGGAGAAACGGAGACTTTGTTATTCAGGCACAAAGAAGAGCTCAGGGAAACTCGCGGAGGAGCGGCTGCAAGATTCCCCCCCTGCCCCGTGGTGTCCACGAGTCCAGCGGAGCCTCAAATCGCTCCCTTTCCCTGCTTTTCCTTGTATTTTAGGAGATGATGCTCTAGAATTGAGCATCTTTGCACTTAATATAATGGCAAGAGCTGCCGAAGTGACTCTCTTTGCCAGAGGTTCGTCGTGAATCCACCCCGAGCTGGACACCCCCCCGCCCCCCAAGGGGAGGCACAGGCTGAGCCCCCACAGGATGCTCACTGCTCTCCCCTGCCTCCTCACTCGAGCAATATTTTTCCACATTCAGCTTTTTTGGTCGCTGGCTTAAAGGATTTGGCATTTCCAGAAGGAGGGAGACTTACACGGGCCTGCTCTCTTCTGACACAGGTTGCTTCTTTGGGGCACAGGGGCCAGATTTTGGGGGGAAGGGAGCTGCTGCGCTCCTCTTGATAAAACTTGCCATGCAACCACCTCCCCAGCTGCTGCAGAGCAACTGGGGAGCTGCTGGTGGCAGACCCCCCCACCACCCTGGGTATGATGCCATGTCCCTGGGCTGTTTCCATCCCTCTCTGGTCCCATCACCCCTCCCACTGGGGTCCATTGGGGTCCTCACCTGCCCTGCTCTGCTCCGGGGGGGCTGGTCCTGATACCCAGGGAGGGACGTGGGGCTCAGGGAACCGTGGGCGCTCCTCGACCCTGGAAGAAAGGGAAACCCTTTGGTTACAGCAGCCCCCTTGCCACCTGCCCCCGCAAACCACTGCTGGGCACGAAGCCTGAACCTCAGCTTCCCCCAAAAAAACCCATTTGAGGAACGTTGGGTGCCACCACACACCAGGGCATAGCTAATTCCTAATGATATTAGGATTAACATCAGTGTGTGTCTGTTTGTGTCCCCTCTTCCACTCCCCCCAGGGCTCTTATCGCCAACCCCACGTGGTGAAACTGCTGCTTGTCCCAGCCGTGAGCAGGGATTTCATGGCAGGGGCTGAGCCATCCCTTTTTCCTGGTGGGAATGTCAAGCCCCAAAGCATCCCCTGCAGAGGCTCTGGGGGCTGGCAAGTGGCAGGGGGCTGGCCCCAGCCCACCTGCATCCCCCTTTTTTGCCCCCCTACCCCCCCCCCCCAAAGCACCATAGCCAAACTCCTGGTGTTGCTGGCAAGGATGGCTCAGGATGTGGCCCCCGTGATTCGGGAGCCCCCCTCCAAGACCTGCAAGGGGAGGGGGGGGGAAGAGGGGGAGGGATGCAAGAGATGGTCTTGTGCACGGACAGAGAGACCATTATTCTCTGGCGAATTTATAGCAGCCATTGTGCTGGTGGGGAGCAGGGATGCTCAGAGCAGAAAGCAACCGGGGCTGGGCTGCCTGAAGGGATGGCTACGGGTGCAAAGGGACAGGCCCCCCCCCATCCCCACATGGGTAATGGCTTCACAGCCCCTACAACCCCAGGAAACAGCCCTTTAGGTCCTTCCCCTTACCAAAAGCAAACAGCATCAACTCTCTGACAGCAATGCCCGGCGCTGGCACCCCCTTGTCCCCAACACAGTCCCCAGCAGCTTCCCCCCCTGCTCCACGGGGCTTTTGGGCTGGAAGGTGGTTATTCCCCAACCCTTCAGCACAGGAGGTGGGTGAGGATTTTTCCATAAGGCCCGACAGCTTGTTTGGAGGGATTCACACAGCAGATTGTCGGCGGAAGACACCCCCACCCCCACCCCCCACCCCCCCAAGAAGGGAAAATCCATGTCCACATCCCGGTGGGAGGATGGGGGCTGCGATCGGCATCTGGATGGGATGCAGTTGGAGCCACAGCTCCCGTCCTGGCATTCAGCAGGAGCAGGCACTTCCTCAGCCCTGTTTTTGAGCGAGCACAGAGCAATGGGTTGGAAAAACTCATTTTTGGTGCAGCGAGGTGGCCATCACCCTGCCCTGCTCGAGGCTCCCCAGGTTCCCCATCAAGCAGAGTCCCCATCATGCTCCCCAGCTGCCTCCACGGTGGGACCCCGATTTGTGCTCGGTTCTGAAGGGTTTCGCCCCATTTCTCCGCTCTCTCTGCAACTCAAGCAGCCCCTTGGCTGCTCCAGCAGAGCCTCAGCTCGGGCAGTTTCTCCCCCAGGGCTTTTCCCAGTGATGCTGGAGGCTCTGCAGAGCCACTGGGGCCGGAGAGCCACAGCGAGGGGTGGGGGGGGGACACTTTGCCAACAGCTTTGCAATGAACAAAGGAGCCCAGGATTTCTGGGAGCCGAGCTTGGCTCCGGTCCCTTCCCAGCCCGGCAACGATGGGATTCACAGATTTGTGGGGGACTGGAGCAGCTGGCTCCGTCACGTAGAATTTTTTTGCCCGCTGCCAGATTCGGGTAATTACACACTGACTTGGGAGATAGGAATCCAGGATTCGAGTCCTCCAAGCTCTCTGCTAGCTGGGTAATGAATTGAACTATTCATCATTTGATAAAATTTCCATGAAAAGAAGAAGAAGGGGGAGCGACCCTGCATGGCATTCGCAGGGTATGAATTACAGCGCCCAGCGAGCCCGCCGGCCACAGACGGGCAATGTTAAAGCACCAGATTAATGCTGCATTGAATGACAATTAAAACTCATTAAAGAGCCACAGGCCGGACGAGTTGCCTTTGAGGAGAGCAATACTTCTCGAAATGGGGAGCTTCCATTTTTAGACTCAAAGGGGCCCGTTGTGCTCATGCCCAACCCCCAGAAATCCCACCAAAGCTGAAGATTAGTGATGGTCCACGCTGCTGGAGACAAGGGGGCTTGTTCTGTCCTTTATTAACCCTTCAGAACTGACTGCCTTGTTCCACCCCGGTCCAGCTGGTCAGCAATGAGACCTCATTACCCTCTTCCAGTTGTGGCACCACGCACCGTTATGTGATCTTCACCCACCACATCCTCTGGAAGAGCCACCATCCCTCCACACCTGCCTCAGACCCACCTTGGAAATCCATTTTGCACAATGTTTTTATTTATAAGAAACACCTACCTATTTATAAGCAAAGAAGCCCAAATGAGAGAGGCTCTTCCAACTGACACATGGCTGAACCCCAACTAAAAATATATGGCAGCTTTGATTTTAAGGCAGCAAGAGGCAGAGAAAGCCTTTCTGGCATCTCATCTAAATCTCCCCTCTTCCAAATTAAAACCATTACCCCTTGTCCTGTCACTGCACTATTTGTTAGAGATACTGGTTGTATCCAACCCATCAACAGGAGTTTTATTCCTATTATTTGGGGCTGTTTCTCAAGCACCAGAGCACACACTTCATCAAACTCCCTGTGAGCGAGCCGCCTCCAGAGGACTGTTCCAGTTCCTTCTCCAGAAGGAAAGCCAAGCCGTGCTGCCCAAAGCCTAATTTCCACAAAAGCCCTTTTCCCTGGTCCGTGGCCCGATGCCTTCAATCCCATTGACTGAACCAATATTGGCTTTTCCCCGGGATCAGTGGTTGCCCCAGACACTAAATCTACTCTTAGCCACAAGGCAGAGGACAGTGCCACTCGCCATCAGGAGCGTTGAGGTGACCGTAGCCTCCCAATCAAGACCCTCGGGGGTAATTACTCTTTACCCCTATTAGGACATCATTTATTGGGGCTGGAGTTGGCAATTTCCTCTCTGCATTTTGGTTTTGGCTTCATCCTCTCTCTGAACCGCCGGGAGAAGCCGTTATTGAGGCAGCGCGGCTCGATGACTAATGCCAATTAATAGATAATAAAGCCAGAGAAGGCCATAAGATAATTCCGGCTGATGCACACTGCAGGACCTCCCAGATGGCACCCCTTTTTAAACTGCATCTTTTAGAAAAAATTCCATTTAAAAACTCAGTTCCCCAAATTAACACGCCCCCAGGCCCTCCAGAACTTGCGCTCATGGTTAATTATATTTAGGGCCCTGGAAACAGCTTCTGGCGATGGGTGGGAGCTGGAAGCACCCATTGCCACACCAAGGGACTTCTGCCTGCCAAAATATGCCCAGCACAACCCCTCCCTCGGGGGTTTAATGTGTCTACCCCCTCCCTGTACCGCAGGATCCCCACCTGGGGATCCCCAAAGACCCTTTTGATGGGGAATGAATTGGGAGAGCCCAGACACGGATGGGCTCCTTCCTCCCGCTTCTGTCCTCCATCCTGTGACTCACATCCCTTCTCCCCCGAGCACAGAGCAGAAAACCACCCGGGGTGAGGAATTACCCACCCCAGCCACCACACGATTCCCTGTTTGCCCCGAGACCCCAGCACTGGTTGCCTGTTGCTTTAGCTTGGGAACAGGGATCCTTTTCTTTGGGGCTGGATTTCTGGTCGCGACCCAGCCCAAGTCCCAGACCTTGGCAGGACCAGGGATGAAGCTGCCCCTGATTCCTACAGCATCATCTCAGCTGAAGGCCACCACCTCGGTGCCTTCTTACTGCCACCAGGCCTGGAGGGAGCCCTGGAGGAAGCCACATCATGCCATGCCAGGATGCTGGGGAGGTGTCACAGGGTTTGGGCAGATCCCCAAGCGTGGGGGGGACCTCTTTTTGCATTTCATTTACTTCTCCATCCTATTTATAACCCGTTTTAACTCCCCCAGGAAGCAAACTCCCCCAAAAGAGCAAGGCAGGGGGATGCGCTGCTGCTGCTTCCATTTCTTCCCGTGGGAGGGAAGGGGGTGGCTTGGGACACGGATGAAACCAGCTCGTTTCACATACAGACAGCAGATATTTCTGCCCCCTCCTTGCCTTCCCCCAGTCTCCCCCACACCCCAAGAAAAGCTTTTCGTGCCTCCCCGTGCCTTGGGCTTGTGCTAGGACAGCTCTGCCTGGCGTTAGGCACCCAGACCCGATTTTCACATCAATTTTCCTCAAAGGATGAGCTGCTCAGGAAGATGTGCAAGGTTTGTAAAACCCTACCCGGGGCTCCTGTTTCCAGCACCACCCGGGACGTGGCCCCAGAGGGGGAGGAGTTGTTGCAGGAACACTGTAAATGCCTGTCCCTGGCAGCACTGGGAGCTGTGGGCTTTCACTGGTTTGAGTTAGACACCATAACTGGTTTGAGTTAGACACCTGCTGCTGGGCAGGATGCAAAGACCCCACGAGTCCTCTGGGACTCTGCCCTTTATCTGCCCCACTGTGTGAACACACACATGGTCCATGGTCCCCAAACCTCCCCATTCCCCCCAGCCTTGAGTCACCGCTCCCTTCCCGGAGTCCCCGCTTTCCACTGACTCCTGGCAGCCAAAACCACACAGAAGCAGCATCTCCTCTCCCAGGGGTACTCATCCCACATTCTTTTTCCCCCACCGCATCCGCCCAAGCCATATGTGCAGTCTCACACCCAGTGAAGGACACAATCACCACCTCCAGTGCTGGGGTCCGGGCCCCAACTCGACTGGGAAGAACCCATGACTGGTCAGGAGCCTGCTCTTGGTTTTTCCTGAGCTTGCATTAGGATAGTCCTCGTTGCAGGAAATAAAATCGATGGGGCGTGTTGGTGCTTCACCGCGCTGTAGTGAAAGCTCGCCCTGTGCACATGATGCATTTTCCCAGTTCTGCCTGAAAACTGACAGCCAAGTCCTTCCCCATCCTGCTGAAGGTGCTTTCCTTAAACCCCCGCGGCCTTTTCTCAACGTAGCTCTGAATAAATCTACTCGCTCTCGGGGAAAAAGCTGTTACTGAGCACCACAAATGAGCACCACAAATGAGCACCTGGCTTCCAACCGCAACACTCCCTCTCAGTGAGTTTGTCCTTCTTTTAACCCAATTGATCTTTCAGGCCTCAGGGCTCTCTCTCAGCGCCCAGAAGAGCTGGAATCACATGTTTTTCTCGAGGACAGCTGCTGGTGGGTTTGTGGAGCTGGCAGGGGCTTGGGGATGGCACAGCACGTGGAAATACCCAACAACAAAGGCAGGCGCCGGCGAGCGCCCAGCGAAAGCCAAGCGGGTGAATGGCGAGTTCTTTGCTGGGGACAGAGACGGGAGAGAGACCTTCCTCCCCATCAGCCTCCTCACTGGGGAGCCTGGGCACACACCAGCATCGGCCCTGGGGCATCTCCAGGCTCCTCGGACCCCCCCGGGATGCTCCCGCCAGCACGTGTGGGGAGGCCAGCGACATTTGGGGTGAGAGGCGGCAAAGAGAACACAGCTACTGCTGCCACCCCCCCCACGGGCCCCCCCTCGGGGCTCGGGGAAAGACCCCCAACAGCTTCAGTCCCCTTTGCCTCCGCTCTGCATGCACTAAATTAGTGAATTTGGTGCCGTGCCCAATGTGTTACAGGAGGGGGGGAGCTCCCCGAGGCAAGGGGGGGGTGTGCTTTTTCACTCGAAAATACGAACTATTAGAGTCATCGGCACAACCACATCCTCGTGTCGGGGCCACGGAGCAAGCGGGGGGGTTTGGGCCAAGCAGGTCCAGCCTGGACCGCTCCGTTCCCCAAATCCCACGGCTCCCGCAATCCCGAGGCGCCCCCCTTTTCCTGCGGGACGCTGCGGGATCACGCACTAATTCAGCAGGACGCTGCGTGCCCCAGCCCAGCCCGTCGGCACATACCCCCCGCCACGACCCCGACCCCCTGCGGGATGGGGAGAGCTGGGGCGGGGGGGGGGCAGGGGAAGGGGGGGGGGTGATGAACTCGGATGGGGGAGCAAAGGAAAACCCTCCTCAGAGAGCAAAACCTGCTCTGATGGTTAGAAGGCAGATTTGGGGGGGCCGAAGCCGCCCTGCACCCCTTCCCAGGCCGCCCACAGCCCCCTTATCCCCCCCCCTCCCGCCCCATTCCGGAGGTGTGTCCCCCCCCAACTCCCAAACAAGCCGGCAGCCACCTGTAGAGGTCTGGGCAGCATCTGCTGAGCGGCCGCGGAAAGCGGCTTAGTGCGGGGTCCGCCCGCGGGGGATGCTCAGCCCGCACCCCCCCCCTTCATCCACCCCCATCCCCGGCCCTCCCGGCCGCCGGCTCCAAGGGTTAAAAATGCAGCAGAGCTGCGAGCCGGGGGGGTGGGGGGGATCGGGGGGAGGGAGGGGGGACGAGCGAGGCGAAAAAATAAGGAAAAAAAAAAAGAGAGACAATAAAATGAAATAAAACAAATAAAAAGCAGCAACCTGGGCTGGGCTTTGGGGGGGGGGAAGCGGCGGCCGGCCCCCCCCCGCCGCAGCCCCCAGCGCGGCACCTTGCGGGTTGGGGGGTGGCACAAGCATCCGAGCCGGGGAAAGGCAGGTCCTTACCTTGGTGACAGTCATGCGGGAAGTCGCGGAGGGGTGCGGGAGCTCGGCGGGCGGCCGGGGTTGGGGGGGCGCAGGGGGGGGTGAGCGGGAGATGCGCGGAGAGGGAAGAGAAAAAGAAGGGGGGGGGGGGGGGGGGGGGGGGGGGGGGGGGTTGGAAGTGGGGGGGGGGGTGAGGGACGGGCTGATGCTGGTGCGGGAAAGGGAGGAGGGGGGGAGCCGGCTCCAGCGGCCGCAGCGGAGCCCGCAGCCTCCGCCGCCCGCCCGGGCGAGCAGCCGAAGCGGTCGGTCCTCGGGGGTGGCGGCGGCGGTGATGTCACCCCGCGCCGCCGTGACGGAGCAACCGCCTCCCTCGGGGGGGGGGGGGGGGTAG
>BJBW01007284.1:0-70089 GCA_004320125.1 Scolopax mira
GTGGCTGCCCCATCCTTGGAGGTGTTCAAGGCCAGGCTGGATGGGGCTTGGAGCAACCTGCTCTGGTGAGAGGTGTCCCTGCCCAGGGCAGGGGGGTTGGAACTCAATGATCTTTAATGTCCTGTCCAATTATAACCCTTCTGTGATTCTGTGACCCAGCACAGAGCACTGCATCACAGCCCAGCACCACGCTCCTACGCCGGTCAGTGGGAATCAGCCTCAGGGGAAGGAAATGGGCTCTTCTGGGCAGAGAGAGCGGTGCCATTTCTCTGCAGCTCCAGTTGCACGTTATCATTATTGCCCACTCTGCAATCAGTTTGCATTGTTTCCAGAAAACCAGTGTGAGCAACATGGATTCGGGAAGAGGAAAAGATGCTTTGTGTGCCAGTCTGGAAGGTTTTCAACAATGTTCTTTGCTTTTGTTCGGTTTTGGGCAAAAGCCGGCTCTTTCAAGCGATGGAAACTTTTTTTCATAAATTGGAGATTTGAAAGTTTGGGGAATAGGAGCTAAGGGGAAATGAGAAAATGTGGTATGGAGCTGATCCTGCTGCTTCAATTTTCTGATCGCTTCATGAAATGAATCTAACCCTAATCTGTATCTTGAGTCTCCTCAAAAGAGAGAAGGACCAATTTGCTTTGAGCTGAATGGGACTGAAGGGCTTTTCCCTTCTTTTAATTAAAAGGGATTCACATTTAAAGTAAAATAAAACCAAATAGAGAAGCCAGAGAAAAGTGTCCTATGGAGAGCAAGAAAAAATAAAGGAATATATTACAAAAACTGAAAGCAGATAGAAAAGGTTTACTTGGGGAAACATTTTGAGGAAGAGACTGGTATTTCTCTTTTTTCCAGACAGACAGAGGAGAAAGTAAAAAGGACAAACAAATGTCCCAGCACTTTTTCTGGGGTGGCTGAGAGTTCCAGGAGGCAGGAGAGGGGGCTGTGTGCCAGAAGGGGGCTGCTATTTTCTCCTAAAACCCCCATAGCCTCGTGCCAGGGACTGGCTGGGCAGGGCTCCGGCTGAGGAGCTGCAGGAGATTTCATTGCTGAGGAATTTCATTGAATTTTTTTAGAGTTGGAAGGGACCATAGAGATCATCTAGTCCAACTCCCCTGCTGAAGCAGGATTGCCCAGAGCATGTCAGAGCATGTTACTCAGGATGGCATCCAGGGGGGTCTTGAAAATCTCCAAAGAAGAAGACTCCACACCCTCCCTGGGCAGCCTGTTCCAGGGCTCTGGCTCCCTCACCGTGAAGCACAGGAGGACTCTTCTAGAAAATGTTTACTAATTTGGGTTTGTGGGACTGTACAGCATTTCTAAAGACAGAATGTGTTTTTGTACCAATGTCCTCAATCAACAATATTTTCTTAGTGCAAATTCAGTACAGCACCTACCCTAACTGCACCAGCAGCTGTGCTGAGCTTTGTAGGTGGTATCAGAAAGCAGGTCCTGCTCATAACCATCACCAGCACCGTGCAAAAGCTCCTTTTCAGCCTTCATATCACAGCCTTCCTGTGTTTTCCAGGAAGTCTGCCTGGAGTGTTTCTGTATCCCAGACCAGCCTGGTTGTCAGTGAGTTTGTTCTCCTTGACTACAGATTAGCTCAAAGGGATCCTGACAGTTCAAGTCACTCTACAGACTAGATTCTGCATCTGGGCAAAACCACCCCTTTCTCTGCTCAACTACTTCCTGCACCTGAAGCACGTTGTGACTTCCACCAGATTCACCTCCCAGCACAGATGTCATCCATGCACTGTGTAATGTAAGTGGGTTCAAAAGGTGATTAGGCAAATTAACCAAGGATAGGGTCATCATGGGAGGGTAAGCCTCAGAATGATGATACAGCTTCTGAGTCAGGATTTTCTTCCCTGTGAAAACAAAAGAAGTAGGACCAGATTTGTCCCCCTCCTTGTGATCGGTCTCCAGGCATCTGCTCTCGGACACTGTCAGAGCCAGGATGTGAAGGATGATGGATTGGTGTGATCCAAATGCAGCCTTTCCTTATGCTCCCCTGCCTGCACAACTGCCTGTCTGGGGACTCCCCATCTTCCCCATGAACCAGGGGATGGGCACAGATCAACACTCCCACCCAACTTGGTATCGTCTGCGAATTTGCTGAGGGTACATTTGATCCCCTTGTCCAGATCATTGATAAAGATGTTAAAGAGAACGGGTCCCAGTACTGAGCCCTGGCAGACATCACTTGTGACCAGCCACGGTGACGTGATCTGAGCAACTTCAGTCACATTAGTCCAGCCCCCGGAGTATACAAAGCTTTAGTACAAATTTGGAAGGAAAGCATCATTAAAAGCAGAGAGCTAAATAGAAAATGACATGAAATGCAGTACAGGAGATGCCAGGCTCATCTCATGTTAGGTGTCGGACAGAGGAAATTCTGTAGATCTCTTCTCTCTGTGCTTCAGTAAAGTGTCTGATACTGTGCCTTGTGGGAAATTATTAATGAGGATTAATGGGAGAGTGGAAAGTGCACAAGGAACTTGCTAAAGAGGAGCTGACAGCTTGGTGTGCTGCATGTGGTGGTGTCTGGCTAACAGGAGATCAGTCCCGAAGACAATGGAGTAATTTAGTTCCTGACCCCAGCAGAAATATTACGAATGCATGAGTGACAGTGCAGGGAAGCACCATCAGTGTAGAGAAGGGAGGATGAATGCCTCTGCTTGAATTGCTGATGGGATTTATCTGCAATACTCTACTCTTCTGGTCTTCTCCTGAAGGCAAATTCAAAGAGGGAAAGGGCAGGAGAGGACTCTGCTGCTGCTGTAGGGAGTGGAGCACTCGTTTGTTGAGACACAGAGAATGGCTTCCTTGGCCTGTTAAAAAGGAGGTTAGAATACATCAGGGAAGAAGACGACTTCTTTAGGTTAAAGGACCATCTTTGCAGAGGAAAACCCACTAGAAACTAGGCACTAGTGCATTTAAGCTCAGACTTAGGAGACATAAAGAAGGTTTAGGAATTGAAGAGGAAAGCAACCCACACAGTTTTAAGACAGAGGCTAATACATTAATGTAAGAGATAATGGCATGACCTGGTTGCCTTCAACAGCAGGCAACTGAATTGATCCAGGACATTCTTTCCATGAGATGGATGCAATTGATCTCCTTTATGGTCCCTGTGCCTCCATGGGGTGGTCTCACAGGCCATCAGGCTAGTTTGCAATTCAGTTTTGTTGCATGTTGCTCCAGCAACAGCTCTCCGGCCACTTGCCCTGCTCTCCAGCGTAACCCCTCACCACGGGGCACCTTGCTACGATCAGCCAAGCAAAACACACCTTCCAGTCATGTAGAAGAAAACAAGTCCTCCCAGCAGGGTTCGTCCACCCTGCAGCAGCCTCACATGTGTCAGGCATATGAATAAAACTTCTTCCCAAGAACCTCAGTTTTCCACTGGCTGAGCCTAACCTCTGATCGCTGTCACTGGTCTCCTTGAATGCTCAGCAAACTTGGTGTCAGAAACATGAAGCTCAACTCTGAAGACACCATTAAGGAAAGGAAACAAAGCAAGGAGAGGGAAGGAAAGCTCATGTCTCCAACCGCAGCTTTCTCCTCCTTTTACTTGGGTTTGTATTCCTGCTGAGGAATTTATACTCAGGCTTCCATGGTCTGGCTTCTTCTCAGGAAAAACAAACCTACCATATACCAATGGCTTCTTGGTGTTGTGCTAAACATAAAAAAGTAAAGCTTTTGATGTCAGGGAAAGTTGGGGAGCTCAGCATTCCTGTTTGCACAGCTTTGAAGTGAGGTGAGACTTTTGCTGGGGTGGGTGGGTAGATGCTGCTGACAGAACGAGAGAGGAGCTGGGCTCAGAGTGCGAACAGGGATCTGGTGAGTTGGGAGTGATTGGCATGGAAGAAGGTTGCATCTTCTTCCCCTTGACACCCAGAGCTGGGGGGAGCAGGGAGAAGGAGCTGGGAGGGACTTGCCAGGGAGACAGGGATTGTCCTGGGCATGAGAAGGCACCTCTGCCTGTATCCTCCATCCTCAGAACAGTTATGATCACTTGAGCTACTTTCCAGACCCTCATGGTATCATTCCTGATTAGGAGTGGCTGAAGTGAGGTTCATGCACACATGGAGTGCAGGGATGCAGAAGGGTGGGTTTCTTGGACTGTGCTTCACAGTATGGATACAGCTAGAAATCCCAAAAAAGAAGATAAAAGAGAGAGAGAGAGAGAAGAAAGAAGGGAAGGGTAACCTCCCTCCCAGCTCCCAAACCAGTTCCCAGCTTGGCTTGGGATCCCCCACTTGGCTTTGGGTCTCTCACGTCATGGAGAGAAATCAGCACCTGGTTTCCATTCTGCTGAGAGTCCCTTCTCTTTCCAGGCTGGCTCAGGGCTGGCCAGCGTGTGGGACCTCCCGTCAGGTTCCACCCCAACCAATGGGGAGTAACAGAGCTGTAATTGCGATTATGGGGACCGCTTGTAAGGAGAATTTAGGGGATCTGCACCCATCCTAAACCATCACTGCACCTCAAAATGCTAGAGGTCAGGCTGCACAGGAACACAGTGTCACCTGATCCTGTCATTCCCCAGGAAAGCCAAAATATATTATGAAAGACTTCAAAAAACCACTTAGATGCAGGTAAGCAGCTCAGTGCAGGAGGAAACAGAGCAGAGAAGGTACGTGCTGCAGCAGCTGAGGTTTGGCTCAGCTTCCCATCTTGAACGTGGCAGCACCTCTTTATCGTGTTCTCCAGCTCCCACGTGTGTCACTCAGCGTTTGACACCCCTGCGTAGCGCTCGGGTGTCACACATGGACTGCTGACGAGGCACCGGCCCAGGGAGGGAACTGCAGCCCAGAACTTAGCTGTTTTGAGTAGTTTTGGGTTCTGAATCACGTCCTTGATAAAAAGCAAAGCTTCAGCTGCCTCCTAAGTGGGGGCTGAAGGGAGTGATTTCTGCTGGCTATTAATCCTCCCGGCAGTAGCAGTATTCCCTCCACAGCTCTATCCATCACACTGTCTGCTCAGATACCTGCTGGGGAAGCAGAGACATAGGCACAGATCTGGCTGCTGGGTAAAACCTCCATAGGGGAGACCAGCCCAGGCACCCACCTTAAGGGCACCTGGGGGAGGTCTCATAGCCAGCGACCTACAGATAGGTCCCCATGGTCTCCTTTGAAGCTGCTCTACTTAGTTTGAACAACTTAGTTTTCACCAGAGTTGGGATTTGAACCCAAATATAATCCAGAGCTGGGGAGCTTTCCCTCTCCACTCCTCTTTTTGATCCATGTTGTTTATAACTATATATATATCTCCTGCAGGGAAGCCTGGAGCAGGGAGGGACCCTGAGAACCCACCAGCCTCCCCTCTTCCTTCGCTGCATGACTTCTCTTGAGAAGCTGTTGTTGCTAAATGTGCTCAGAGCTCAGCCTTTCCAGGAAGGTGCCGCTCAGGCTGAGGCAGACCCAAGCCAATTCACGTTGCACTTCTGTTTGTATCCCAGTGGTTTCAGATTGATCACTAAAGAGCCTTAACTTTTTTTTTTTTTTTTTGCTTTATTTCCAGGATGCTGCCTCCCATCCCCCTGCATTTGCTGTAGCTTTTGTAACCTTGAGGTATAAGGAGTTAAAACCACTCCTAGCTCTGGTGCTGGGGTGAGGATGTGGTGGGGAAGGTGTCACTTGTCCCACAGCCATGGCACCGTGGCTGGAGCTGCTATCCAAAAAAACGGGGATAGGCAAGAAGCATTTGCACGAGTGTGACTGTAACACAAACAGGGCTGCAGCGTCAAATACAGCCTTTTCCTTGATGCAAATGCTTGGTGATCCCTTCTTCTGAGCTTCATGAGGGCTGTGTGCTTCCAATCACAGAGGGAGAAGGAAGCCACCCTCCCACCCCGGGCATGTTTTTCACCCTCCTGGCTCTCAGAAGCAATCTTTGACCTTGTCCCAGTCAGTGACAGGGAAGCGGGACCACTGACACTGCTGCATAGCCAGTGCCATCAAGCACCTACAAGGCTGACCATCATCACCACCACGGTGATGACCATGTCACCAATCTCCCATGTAGCCACCAAAGATTGACACAATTGGCCAACTTAGCACTGGGACCTCTTGCAAAATGGGTCAGGACAAAGTTCTAATAAATCTAGACCTCACCTCATCTTTCAAATGACTGTACATTAGATTGGAACACTAATGAATGGAGAAGAGCTCTTGGTGACGTGCTCCAAGGCACCCTCAGCCCCCAGCAGCACTACAACGGTGGTCTAGGGGCTGCAGGGATAAGCCCCTAGTTGTCAATCAACCAGAAGATCCATCTTCTTTGCAATGGCTGCTGGGTGGGTGGGCAGGTATAAAAGCCTGTGCAGTGGCCAGAGGAGCTTCTGGATGGTGTGGCTCTGTACCTTGCCTTCAGGATAGGAAAATTTTGCAAAGGTTTTTTTGGGTTTTGAGGTAAGTTGGTATCTTAATCTTTCCTTCACTGATTTAGGGTAGCTTGGGGGCACTTTGTTTAATTGCTTTTCTCTGGGGTGGCTGCTGTGGAGTATCTGCTGCTGCAATGCTCCTGCCTGGGGGAAAACCTGCATCTCATGCCATAAGGGAGCCTTGATCCCATGGGTGGCTTCTGTGCTTACTACTGCCAGAGCCACCCCATTGAAAAAGCTGTGTGATCTTGTTCCTTGCAGAGAGCCCAACACTGAGTGTGGTATGTTGAGGTCCTACCAAGTAAGGAGTATGTTTGGACCTGCTTAAATTTGGGTGCTGCTGCGGGGTGAGGGTGAAACGTAGCAGTTCTGAAGGACTTTCTCAGCAGCTCTGTTCTTGTGTCTGAGGCCTCCTCTTGAGGGTTTTGGCTCACTAGGAGGGCTCTTAAAAGTGAGAGTGGAAGAGCTTGCAGCGTTAGCACAGGTTAATTGCAACGAGGCAGCCACAAAATCACCTCTGGTTTCAGTTGAGGAATTAATGTCAAGAAGAGACTTGCAGCCTGGTGTCTCCTTCTAAAGCATGAAGTCTGAAATAACCCAAGGGCAGTTGCAAAATCAGGGTCAGCCCCTGCGGGGGACCAAAGCTGTGGGCAAAAAGGGGAAATAGCAGCATCTCTGGCATATGTGCCTGGTGGTGTCTGAGCAACAGTTGAGGGGTTGGACAGCTGTTCAATATCTTCTCTGTGGTCTTTTCACGCAATAAAACCCTACAGTGATAGTAGATCATAGCAACATTATGCAAGCTGCCGTTTGCATAATCATTATGCAAAACGAGACGGATAACCCGCTTTAACCAGACTCAAATTGCTTTCAAGTGCCTCTTTCTCAGCCACCCTTCAATCACTTAAAGGACAAAAAAAGCCTCTCCAGAACTGCTAACTTCTTCTTCCCTTGGTTGAGTACCTCAGTGGAGCAGGGAGGGAAAGGAGGTGGCATGTGCAGGCACTGCAGTACCCAAATGGCCTGGTGGGGTCACTGGTGGCTTTTACATTCAGAAGCTCCAGAGGGCTGTCCAGAGCTTAAAACCCGGAGCTTGAAACTGGAGGATGCTTTGCTCCATCCCAGCTTTCTGGAGACCTTTATGAAGTCTCTGGGATTACTTCATCTGGAAGTACTTTGTGGGATTGTGAAGAAACTGCATAGGAAATGATGGAATATTCAGGTATTTATTGGTAGCTAAACATCTTCTGTTGCATCTGAGGCCTTAACAAGTTTAACAGTACCCTTCCTGGTACCAGTCCCAGAGCATCACATCCTGGAGTGTGTGTGTCCCTTACAGTAGGGATGGCAAGGGACAAGCACTGCACACTCTTGTCTCCAGCGGTACTCTTTTCTATCCCCTCCTTCTTTAAAGTGCTTTCAGTGCAGTGATGGTTCAGTGGCTGGTGCTGACAGCCCTTTCCTGGGGAGCTAGGTGATAATGATTCATCACTGGCCTGAGCTGCTACAGTGTGAGCCCACATTCCTCATGGGATGCTCACGTTTGCCTTCCCCGTGCTGCTGCAGCCACTCCTTGTTGCTCACCACTGTCTCCCTCCTCTATTCTGCCTCCTGCCAGCCCTACCCTTCCTTCTCCTGCTTGCCCATCTCACATATCTGCCTGGGATGTCTTGTGGATGCATGGCTGCTTTCCAGTTCTCACAGCCTCTAACTAGAGATGGCAGTACTAACTGTTAGATGATTCTCATTTTGCTCTCTGCAAGGGAATTTGCAGTCATGGTCCTCATAGACTAGCTCTCGTGTGCCCCATCTCCTCTGGGTTTGTGATAGCTTGGGAGCATGGGTGGCTTCTTGGTGATCTGCAGATGCTTGTGTGATGCAGCTGTGCAAAACCTCAGCTCTTCTCCCTCTCCAGACTCTGGGAGTCCTTGAGTGGTTTTCAACTAAGTAACTGCTCTTATCTGCTGTGTGATTAAGGGATATCACTGAATGTCCCCAGAGAAAATAGATTAGGAAGGGTGTAGGGTGATTCAGATAAGGACTTCCATCAAGTGGAGAGGCATCAATACATTATGGGGGACATGAAGATGTCATCCATAGACTTCATTGGTGGCAGCTGCCCAGGGCTTGGTGCAAACCTGCCTGACCCATCTTGTGTGTGTTTCAGCATCTCCCAACCCAGCTGACACAGTGACTTCCTGGACCCACAGCAGGCAAATGGGAGCCAAAAGGGCTGTGGGGTCCCTTGAGCAAGGCTGGAGCAGCAGTTGTGGAGAAATTGGCCTGTGGCCCTCTAGATGGGGGACGTAAATGGGTCTTGAACGAGCACTATGAGCACAAACCTCTGCAGAGCAGTGAGGGAGACTAAATAGTGTGACAGTCTTCTTCATGGGTCCCGCACCTTATAAATATTCCCCAAGCTGTAAGTCCTAGTTCCAGCATGAAACTTCCCTGCATGGTGCTGGTTGACATGGCTGGTGTCTTGGCCTCCAACTTGTAGAAGTATTAACCTCTGAGTTAACTAAAAGCATCTATATTAAGTAGGGCTGTCAATGTGTAGGTATACAAGCCTTCCTCAGGATCTAGACACAAAAAATCTGGATGAGAGGCATGTGAGGAGAACTTCGATTTGATTAAATATGAGGAGCAAGGAATGCAGTATCTGTAGCTCTTCATGCCTGGATGTGAGAACTGCTGATGGGTCAGAATTGGCTGAATGTCTCCTGTGTTTGTCAGGGTGTTAAAAGGAGGGGCTAAACCCCCTCCTGTGGCATCGAGACTGGAAGGGGTAGTGACAAGGGGCAAGACCTTGGTAGGTGCATGGAGGTCCTGACCTGCAGGAGCCTGAGGATCTAAAAAAAGTTGGAGAATGGATGAGAGCCTGCTTAAACATTATGAGATTTTGCTGGAAAACAGGATAAATTGCTAAACCATCTGTTTGTGAGCATTAGGGAGATGATTCAAGAGTCGGGGGTAGAAAGAGGGGTGACTTCAGGAACACTTTGTGTCTTGAAGAACAAAACAGCCCCCAACCAAACTGAAGTAATGGATGACTTCATTGTGCAGTGCTTGCACCCACTGCAGCCCAACTTGCTAACAAACCTCATCCCTGCTGACAGATGAATATTAATTGCTGGTTGCAGGGGGACAGAACAGCCATGGCTGCCTGGAATAGGAGCAAATGTAATTTGGTTACAGCCCCTGCCTGCTGTGTGGGTCTGCCAGAATGGCAGGACAAGGCAGTAAGCCATGGGTTATGCTTCCAAATGTTGTGAAAGTGGGCTTTTGTTTGTTGTTGTTGTTGTTGCATCCTCAGTAGTGCACAGGTGTAGGGAGGAGGGAGAAAACAGACATAAATGTCTTGGCAAATGCTGAAAAAAGGAATGCTACCTAAAAATACACCTAATAGTTGGAAGAAATCAAAGAAACTAATGGACTATGAATGACCGGAAGGGTCAAAGACAATAAGAAAGCACTTAAATAGAGCAGGGAATTTATTTCCATGTCAAAAATGGCTCTGCTGTTAGAGACAGATGGTAAAACTGTAAATAGCAGAGTGGAAGAGGTAGAAATGCTCCATAGATATTCCAAATACAGAAGAAAGTGGCAGGAGGATGTATTTGCCACAGACAGTTTGGTGGCTGGCTTGTAAAACCCAATGTTTGTAATGTAGGAGGCTGCATGGTAGTCTGGAGACCATTTAGTGCTTGTCAACCTGAGTGGGGAGCCCTAAAGGAAGCAGCCAGGCAGTTCATCAAACTGCTGCTTCCTCCACCTAGATCTCCAAAAGCTGAGAGATTCCCAGGGGCTGTAGGGATGCCAGTGTTATTGCAACTCTTTGGGAAGAAATTGGGTCACCCTGAGGCAAAGCTATAGGAAAATCCATTAGAAGTGTGATTGATGTAGGAGCAGGCACTGGGAATACCTTTGCAAGTTGGCATGGCTTGGTGAAAGGTAGGTCAGACTGAATTGGGGTCTTTATGACAGCTCTCTGGTCTGGAAGTATCCAAATGGCTATGGGGAATTAAGGTTTGGGTGTATGAAGGCTTTTTTCAGGACCTTTAGCTTAGTATCACTTGGCCTCTTGCTTCCTTCAGGTGTATTGTGGAGAATTAAAAAGGTCCTTATTTGCTGGATGGGTCATTGATGGCTTCCAAAATGCAGTTTTTAATGGAGACATTGGTGAATGTTTGTTTCCATTGGGATCTCCCATGGAGTCTCTTCTTGGTTCAATATCATTTAATATCTTGATGAAGAAAAACTAAAATTGCTGGTGTGCTGTGAAGGGGAACAAATACTGAGTAGAAGAGGTCCTAGCAGCAGCAATGGTATTAAACTCATAGAACCATTCTATGATTCTATAAATGATTCCACCATTCAATAGACAGGGCTACACAAAGCTACCATCACAAGCTGCTGAGAACCAAGAAAAGCCAATTTATTTGTGTACATGCGCAGGGTGAAAGATCATCCTTTAAAATTATGAGTAATCAAAGGGCTCTGCATTGAGTGTGGATAACTGCTCCAGGGGCTCCTCTCAACAGCAAGCTAGCAAAGGAGACCACTTTCCAAACAGTGAGTGTCCTGGGTCTGAACTGGGGTGAAGGGGGGAGGTCCATGGTAAGCCTGATTGTTAGCTGTAATCAGTATGATCTGTAATAACTGTTGTTGTCATTGTGGCTAATGGCTCATTATCTGGTGTGGAAGCAGGTCAAGTGAGTTGCTCCAACAAGCTGTGAGGTCAAGCCTGGAGCAAAGTGTAAAAACCAAGAGGTGAGAACGAGTGGGATTGATCTCCTGGTTCTGTGAGACAAGTGATGTGTAAATGTGGGAGCTGGGAGATTTTTGGGGTGGCTTCAGGGGGAAGGCTGGCCCAGAGGACAGCCCTGATGTGGCTGCAGGACGTCTGCATCCCTGCACCAGTCCAAGGTGACACATGGGTCTAGGGCCAGCTCACTTTGGATAACACTTCATACTGGAAGGCTGGAATCATGGAAACAAGCTGTTCCTGTTCCCCTGGGAAGCAAAGGGGTTGGTCCCCTGAGTCACCCATCTCTCATTGTGGCAGCTGTGATTTGGAGGGGCTGGGTGGGGTGCTTGCAAACATTATTCTTTAAAAAGAAATTCTTTAATTTTTCTATGAAAATAACTAAATAACCCTCCAACCCCCCTGCTCCCACACTGGAATCACAACTGGCTATGAATAATTTATCTTCAAATAATTAATTATTCAGCTCACTTCTTCATTAGTTGAAGAACCTGAACTCAATTAGCTGCTTACCTCCACAAAAAAAAGTACTTTTTTGAAGCAAATAAATAAAATACAAGCAGCTCTTTAAAAAAAAATCCACCCCAAAATCCCACCCACTGGTGAACCTTTATACCAGGTTCCCTGAGAAACTTTTGGAGGGTCTGCTCACCAGTGGTGGTTGCATTGGATCCAGTGGATCCAATTCTAGCCCTTAAAAAGCTGACTTAAGTCAATGAGGATGGGACCAAGAAATCACTGGAGATCTGGTTAACCTCTCCCAGCCCAGCATCCAGAGCTGCTTTATTTAAACTGACATACTTTCATGTGGGGAGATGATACCTTCTCATGTCTTTAAAATACTGTTGTGTTGTAGTTGTGTATCTTTGTGCCTTTTAAAATTTATTCTTTGAGGTGAGACTTGCCCTGTGCTGTGGGCTGGGGATGCAGACCCTGCTGGGGATCAACCTGCCTGATGCTGCCTCCATAGCTGTTTTGGCAAAGCTGGGTGAGATGGACATCTCTGCAGGTGCTGGGAAAGCTGACCCCTCCCTTAACTGGCATCTCTCATCCTACAGGGGCTTAGTAGGGTGGCTTTTTGGGGAAAAAATGCTATGAATTGGCAACTGTTGCTGCTGTCCTTTCCTTGCCCATCCTGCTGGTTCACTGTAGCTGCCCAGGTAGTGTGGGGGTCTCCTGGGAAAAGCTTCTCTCAGTAGCTTTCTGTCTTTCCATGCAGCTGCTTGGTTTTGGTGCTGGCTTACAGTTGGCAGCAATAACACCCTGTCCAGGGCCTTCACTGGATGAATGGGCAGAACTGGTGTGTTTGCCTGCTGGTTTATTGGTTTATTGCTGTCTGGTCTGTCTGAGCTGGTCCAGTGGCCTGTAAGTAACACAGCTGCTCTGAGCTAGGTGTCTTCTGCATTGGTGTCCTCTCGCTGGGATTAGTTCATCAGTAACATTGTGCCTGAAGAGCAATGTCATGATGTGACTCATTGTGGTGCTGGCGAGCATGAGCTCCGGTTGAAGTCATTTGGGGAGAAAATGATGGTAATAATCAGCTGTGCACAGGTCATGGTTTCCTGGGATTAGTTCATCTGTCTGCTGTTGGCTGGCCCTCCTGGATGGGTTACAGATGAGCAGAGGTTCTCAACTCTTCTCTCTGGTGCTTCATGTTTATGTGGCCATCTCAATCTTCCCTATTTATGCTTTCATTTTAAGGGGCAATAACCTCTCTTGACATACCACACCACACTGAAATTTTCTGCTGGTGCTTTATAACTCCCATCACACACAGCTGTGTTGTCCTTGGCCTTGTTCTTTCTTTCCTTGTCCGTTCACTCTCAGTCCAGGCTCTGGGGTCAGTCCTTTGTTCCCTGGTCTCTCACAGCTGGAGGAGCCTGTTGTTTGGGTTGTGCAATCCATCCTGATTGCTTTCTCTGAAGTTTCTGTATAACTCATTGCAGAGGTGGAGCTCACATCTGTCTTTTCCCTTCTTCCAACTGCTCAGAGGCCTCTGCTCCAAGAATTTCTGCGAGAGTCCTGGGATCTGCTTGCAGCTTTTAAGATCAGCGGTAGCAGACTTGGCAAGGAAGGAGCCAGAGGTGTGTCAGGGATCTTTCCCCAGGGGCAGCAATCTCTGATTTCACATCTGTATATGCTTCCAGGGTGAGGTCAGACAGCAGAAGCTTCAGACTGCAGAGGTGTTGGATGAGGGCTGGATGTGCCTCTTGCTCCCCTGGGAGAAGGAGCTTGGGGAAGGACCAGAGCTGGGTCAAACTTGGTGGCTGTCTGGCCACTAATTCGCCTTCTTCATCCAAGTTTGGAAATGCTCAGTGGTCAATGGCTTGCAGCCTGTTGCAAAACCTCACAAAGCCAAGCCAGAGTGACTAAAAAAACTAAAAACTAGGATTTATTTTTACAAGATGGTAACAAAATCAAATTAAGTTTTACTCTAACTGAAACCACTTTGAGACTCCAACAAACACTAACAATCAGGTTCAGAATGTTGTTCAAGATATTACACAACCAACTTAAGAAATCTGAAGATTTATGGCTGATGACCCAAAATGCATGATTACTTGTGTAATAAGGGTGGGCTTTTAATCTTGAGGAGTTTCCTCGGACAATGTCTGGACCCAAGGGGAGAGTCCAGAGCTGCAGACCCATTGCTCGGGGGAGAACCTGTTCCTTGACACTCATGTTGCTGGGTCAGAAATGAGGTGGCTTCAACTGACTTCTTGTTTGGTCTATTTCTTTAGGTACCCTATGCTTCCAATCAGTCTCTTATTTTCTTCCAAGGTGTGTCTGTGGTTTCCTTGCTGCTATGAGGGTTTCAATCCACACGAGTGATGCTGAAACTTGCCGACACAGTGTTCTGGTTGTCCTGGTGTGCTTATTGCCATATCAAACCTCCCATCCCTTGACCACCAGCATTTAACCCTGCTTTCATCTCCTGCTGCCTGTGGTAGCAGCTCCTCTTTTTTTTTTTTTCTTCTCCAAATTTTGTCTGAGATGCGGATGTGCTTGAGCCCGCTTTGTCAGCTCCACATTTCTTCTGCGTTTCTGCTGACCCTAGTGAGAGCTATGCATGCTTTATCACCCTCCTTTTTTATTTATTTGTATTCCTTTGCCTTGTACCAGAGCCAAAAGGACCTTGGAGTCGATGTTGCTACGTTCTGCAGCTGGATGCTCTGTTCGCCCTGTACCTTTTCTCTGCGTGTTCATGCAGAATTACCTTGTGTGTCCTACTTTGGACAATATTCTCAGCTGTCATCTAATTTTGTGTGATGCAACCCACACCTATCGCAAAGCCTTTGCTAGAGGCTGCAGGTGCTTTCTGTGTATATGTCTAGATCTGCTGGCCATATCTTTGTTTTTATCTCACATACATTGGCGGGTTGTAATGACTGCTTTTATCTGTTCGCTTGGCAATTTTTGGATAGTCTGGTTCTTCAGTCGGCTTTTGCAAATGCTAACTTCTGTTACCTCAGTGATCTTCCTTCTTGCATTTCATCTGGTGGAGATTAGACTGTGTGCTGAAGGATATGCATCTTGCAATTGCCTTCATTATCAGATTTAATGGGGCTGCTCACTGCTTGGTTTTTCCAGATCCCTGCATTTTCTTCTGGGAAACTCTGCCTGGTGGACCTGGGGACTGGGGGAGGAGGGCTGTACTTCTGAGACCAGGGGAGGAGGTGATGGTGGGGGGAGAGGGGGAAAGGCTGGAGTACGCCCTGTTTCTAGCTGCCTGTGATGCAAACAGAACCTGAAGCTTCAGCAGAGTCACCTCAGGGGGCTGTTGAAGTTGTCACCTGGCTGCACTGATGCACCTCTGCCCATGGGAGGAGCTCCATGAGGAGGCTCAGGGAGGGGTCAGTGCTGATCCCTGATGGATGGGGCATCCCTGGAGAGATGCCACCAAAGCACCAGTGGAAGCTACTTACTCCATCTCCTCCTAGGCACTGGGACTACTCTCCCACCATCCCCTTCCTCCCTTTGTGGGGGGAGCATTGCTGTGAACACCAAACCCCCTTTAGGGTCCCCATTCCTGGGGTCAGCAGCATGGTCCAGCTGGGTGTGCATGTTGCTAAGCTACCTATCTCCCACTGCTGAGTTGCCATAGTGATGGAGCAGGGGTGTAGAGGCGGGGTAAGAAGCTGAGCAGATGCTTCTTTTCACAGGGTTGCACCTGTGTCCAAAAGCTTTGTACGGGCCTGTGGGCAAGGGGATGTAAATGGTGCAGGAGGTCTCTTCTGTGGGCACGGGGAGGGGGCAGAGGTGGGTGAGCAAGAAGCTTGTGACCTCAGTGGTCCATCAGACCTGTTCAAGAAAGCTGGGCTGAAAGCTCAGTGGTTGACCAAACTACTGGGTGCTTTTAAATATGTAGCAGGGAGTCACCAAAGGCAAAGACAGCAGAAGTCGGGCTAGGAAAGGACTGTGTGAGCCTGTGAGGCAGACTCTTGTTTGATTTCTGCCCTCTTTGCTGAGCACAGTCTGCTCAGGCTTCCCTATCCCCTAATGCCAGTCTGTCTCATCCATAATTACTGGCCTGCTTGGCACGTAGTGTCCCCCTGCTCTGGCCAGTGGATGCACAGTGAGCAGTGGGGGAGGAGTATCCCCTGATTGTTCTCCTTCCAGTGGCTGAAATCACAGTGGCAGCACACGATTTCTAGAATGCTGTGTCAGCTGCAGACTTGCTCTTTGGCAGCCTCCACCACCAGGTAACCCTGGCCATAGGGCGCCATCCAAAATTGCTCAGTGTTTCTGGGTGCTTTGGCTGGAATCTTGGGACATGTGTGCCAGAGGGCGACCAGGAGGGATTTTGCGTGGCAGCTGCCCCTCTGCTTTGGAGAGAGTATCTGCTGCTCAAACCCTCTGTGGCTCTAACCACTGCCCATCCCATCTTCTTGCCTTCTTCCCCTGGACAAAAGAACACAAATACCTCCCAAGAAAGCAGAAGATCTGGTTAGGGTTTGCATGCAGAACATCTATGGACAAGACTTACAATATTAAATGGTGATAGGTCCTCCTCCCAGAGGAGGTCCAGGGCATATTAGAGAAGAACCCCTAGAAAGCTGGCACCTCCTGTAGGTAAGAGCTCCTGGGCAAGGAGACTGGAGAGGAGCCTGGAATATCTATTTTGTACCTCTGCTTCCATGGATGCAGTATCTCCCAGCCCCCTTCATGGGTTGACTCCTCAGGAAAAGCCTCTTAGATGGCAATGCCAAATCTGGATCATGGAAATAAGTGGACATTCCCTTCTACGGTTATTCACACTCTTTCTGCCCACTTGTCCTTGCGCCAGCGTTGTCTTCTGGTTTCAACAGCTTTTCTCCCTTCTGTGCATTTAGACCCTGATGTATTTGTAGCTGACAGTGATGTTCCCTCTTGGCATTTGTTTCATGAACGCAGGCACCTGCCTCATGCTCTTCCTTCCTCCTGAACATAGGTGGCCAAATCCCAGGTTGTGTCTCCTCCCCACAGCAGCATTACTCCTTAATCTACAGGTGGGACACGCTTCTCCCCTCTGTGCTCCCAGATGTGTCTTAGTCACAGCCACGTGGCAGACTTGTCTCAAAATCCTCCTTTGATGAACCCATCCCTCTCTCCGAGGGACTGGCAAAAATGCAGAGAAGAGCAATTTTAATCCAAGTACCTGGCCTTCCACCTCATGCTGTTTGCTACAATTCCATTCCCCTTCTAGGGTATTCAAGTCTTGTAGTAAAATATCCCATCTTCCTATTTTGCAACCAGTCTCATCTGAATTTTCCCCTTGGGAGCAAGGGCACTGTTCAAAGTGCTGAGCGGAGTCGATCTCACGGTGTGCCTCAGGCAGGCTAAGAGAATTTTATTTTAATGATCAAATAAAAGGAGGATTTCTACATGAAGGCAATAGTCCTCTGGTGCTGCTGTGGTCGTGAGGTGGTTCCCCTCTGCCAGATGTTCTGAAGCTTCCTTTGAGATGTGGTGTCTGATGTCAGGTTGGTGAAGTTTCTCATCTTTTTTGCCTCACAATTACTACCTCCCTGTCTTCACTCTGTCCCAACCTGTGCAATGTTTCCTCTGTGTACTCCTGTAGTCTTCCATCTTCAGGTGCTTCAGGTCTGTCCAGGTGGATGAGAGCATCCCCCAGACAAAGGGGATGTGGTAATCCATTTAGTCTGTCATGATCTCCCCTTGCTAAGCCCTCATAATGTTGTTTACTTACTTTCAATTAGCCTTGCCATCTGAATCTGCTGTGAAGCCTCATCCTCTACAAGATCAGATTAATGGGCTTGTGTCTCATATTTAAATACAGCCCACACATGTGCTGTACGCCAAACCAATAATACTTTATCTTGATGTAATAAAAATAATTGCCAGCAGAAATGCTTTCCCCTGTGCTGATTCTTCACCACTCCAGGGAATTGCTCACTCCTGTCTCCTGCTTCCCTGTTCCACTTTCTCATACATTTCTTACCTCCATGGTCAACTTCACCCCAGTTGAAAACTGAGGTCAAGTAGTACTAGGGTGTGCCCTGAATTATCCTTTAATCTTTTCCCTTTTCTCCTCACATAAAATGAACCCTTGTTCTTTTTTTTTTTAAAAAAAAGCCAGGAAGGTTCTGAGGCTCTATAACTAGCTATTTGTTTCAATACCTTTTTTGCAAGGTCTAACTCTGACTTGATGCAATTTCCACTTTGAAAACTTGGTGGCCTCGGTGACCTCCATTCCAGGACTCCTCTCTTTCAATCTGTGCAGGGTCCCTGCTTCTTCCTAACACCTTTTTTCAGTTGACTGCGCAGCCCATTACCTTGCAAGCTCTCCTTTGCAGGCTTTTATTTTTAGTTTCTCTTCCTTCTGCTTGGGACTTGTTGATGCAGTTCCAGGCATCCTGCCTATCTGTGTCTGTGACCTCTCTCCAGTTGACTTCATGAACCATTTCCTTTTGTTTCTTGGTGTCCACTCTACTTGAAATCAAGATCCTCAGTTGCAGGCTTATTTTCATTTTTTCTTTCACTTAATCAGAAGCTGATTTAAGTCAAAATGTTCAATTTGGGCTCATTTCTGCAATCAGCCCTTCTGTAACATCTCCCTTTCTTACCAATGCTAAGTTGAAAAAATAATTTTCTTACGGGTTCAGGTGAACACAAACCTGCCAGCTCTCACATCTGCCTTTGCTCTGTGGCTGTAAGCAGCATTTGCTTCCCAGACTCTGCTGTAGACCAGAGCCATTGAACTGGTTTCCATTAAGTGACTAAAGTATCCCAGCAAGAACTGCTGCTTCATCTCCCAAAGGAGAGGTCTGCTCCATGAGGAGGTCACAGTTTGTTCCCTGTACTCCCAGTAGTTCCTACAAGGAGGATTACCCCAACCTGGTTGTTCAAACAGCTTTTTCCTCCCTCTCACCCCTTTGGGTGATTCACCTGTCCCTCAATGTGTATCTCCTCCTTGGTCTCCAGTGTGTCTTTGGAGAAGACAATCACTGCTTGCATTGCACTGCAGTCCAGCATCATTGTATGTGAGCAACCAGGAGCTACAGGGGTTGGTCCTTAGGACCAAAGCTGATTCTGGCCTTGGGGAGACACTGTTAATCCCTCAATTTTTAGGGCTGTTTATCTCAGGCAGAGCATGAGGGAGCTGGAAATGGGCAGGAGACTAGCAGGCCCAGCCCAGGTGGAGGACTGGAATTAGGCAGTGCTCTTTAATCCAACGGTGGTGTTCCCGGTTCAGTGCAGGGTGGTGGAAGTGGCTGGAGTGGACTCTGCACATGGAGGCAGCAGACTGCTGACTCTTAGGACACTTGATTATTTTCTGACAGTGTTTTTTCCCCCCACCCCAAGCAAACACTGGTATAATGAAACATGTATCTTGGGGAACTCATCCAGCAGGCACTTGCTCTCAGAAGGCTTGGTTGACTGGATCAATCTGACCTCCTGGGTCAGTGTGACATATAATAGAAATGGCCAAAAGAGCAAAATCGAGCTGGGAAGGCTGTCAAGAAGGCTAGACAGGAAATCTTCTTGTGCTCAGCTTTTGGTTTCTTTTGAGATAAAACTGCATTTTCAGCAGCACAGGGCAAAATGTAATTTTCTGGTTGGCTCTACTTACAGTCCACCTGACTGCTCTTTCCCCCCTTGCTATTCTGCATCTGAGATGTCAGCATCCCTGCTCCCACTTCTGCACTCCAGATGCCAGGCCCTTGGAGGATCAGATCTGACAAGCAGTCACTGTTCCACCATGGGACTGGACATAGCTGGAACTCAGCCACTGATCACCCCAGGAGCTGCCAGAGCCCTACATGGCAGGATGGGGGTCTGCCATGAAGCTGGGTGGAAAGGAAGGGGTGAGGAAATCATGGCAAATAGGAGCTGACTGCCCAATAATTGTGGACAACAAGGCTTGTCAGCAGGGCCATAAATCAATGGCAGATAGAGACAAAATGGGTGGTGGTTATTGATTTATTTCTTCTTTTTTTTTTTTTTTTCTTTTTGGTCCCCTCCCTTTGCTGCCTGGCAGAGTGGAAAGGCTCTGGAGGCAGCACTGCAGGGGCTTTCTATCTGCTCAGCAGCTTGCCCACATTTCCCTCCCCACTCCTGGTTGCTGTGTGGCAGGGCAGCTCACACGGGTGACCAGCATCAATAACATTCCACCTGCCCATATTGCTGTGCCTGAACATGGCTCAGCATCCCTGGAGTTGCCTTTGAGGTTGGAGGCAGAGGTAGGGATGGGGCTAAAAAAAGGTGGACCACTCCTCAGGCCAAAGTCTCATCTCAGCATCTCCAGCAAATCACCTCTACCCTGGCACCATTTCACCCAGCTTTCCCGCTCTCCTGCTGTTCATCTCTGACTTGACATGTTTTTCTGAATGCATCAGTCCCTGTTTCTTCTCATCTCTCCCTCTTGCAGTTCTCAAGATGTGATTTAAGGAACCTTCCAGGTGTCTCTGGGACATCTATGGGGAGAGGCACTAACCTTTCATTACCTGAGGGCTGATCCAAAGGATGCCCTTCACCCTCAGTAGTGGTGCTAGGGGAAGGATGGGGTGTCCATGGACAAGAATAATGCTGCTAAAGGGAGTCCAGGCCACAAAAGGGGGCTAAGCCATGGGTTTGTGGCTGGAAGAAAGTGCTAGGAAATAGGGCTTTTCTCCCTCTTTAACCTTAAGAATTAAGACTTTCCATGTTCTTGGGTGCCTCAGCTCTTCAAGGAAGGTCCTTGTGCAATATCTGTGGAGCTCTTTGGGTAACAAGGGGCTCCCATACCCTGAGCTTCACTGGTACTTCTGGGCACTAGAGTAACCGTAAGGGTGTTGCTGTCCTCTGGCTCATGAAAGCAACATTGTCCTCATGGGAAAGATGGGATATCATTTTAGTAATGGCTCTCTTTCCAGGATGAAAAGCTCTGCCATTAAAGCTTATCTGGGCGGTATTTTTTTATCTTTTCCTTTTGTTCAGTGCTATACAAAGCACTTTGGAATTCATAAACTGGTAATTTTATTGAATAAGTCTTTGGAGAAAGGAAGTAATGAAAACTGCTATATAAATTACGGGAGCGTTTGGGATCCTATTGCTGGTGGGAGCATGGCAGCTCTGTGGCCTCTGATCGAGCCGGTGTCTACATCAAAGCAGATGCCCCACAAAGCCATGCCAGAGGCGGGTGGAAAGGGGACTGGGAGTGCCAAAAGCAAAACAGTACCTTCAGGAGCAAGCGTCTCCTACAGAAGGAGATGCTTACATCACAGAATCACATGGGGTTGGAAGGGCCCTCTGGCGATCATCTACTCCAACCCCTCCAAAACAGGTCCACCTAGAGTAGGTTGGACAGGACCTTGCCAAGGTAGAGTTTGAATGTTTCCAGAGAAGGAGACTCCACCACCTCTCTGGGCAGCCTATTCCAGTGTGCTGCTGTTTGCATGTCCTGTAAGGGGTGGGGGATTTACTAGTGCTGTAACATCAGCAGGTCCTGGCGTGGAGGAGCTGTGGGCCTTTTTTGTTGAGCCAGTCTCTCTTCCCTCCCTGTTCTGCATCTTGTGCCATGGGCAGGCAGAGCCCCCACTGATTCCAGGCTCTGCTGGGTCCATCTCTGTCTGCAGTGATGGAGCATGTTGGCTGTGATGCTCCTGGACCAAGGAGGAATTGCTCTTACTCGTGCAGGAATCATCAGGTGTGATGGGAGATCCCACTCCCATCCTGCAGCACGTGGGCTGCATTTCAACCTTCCTGAAGCTCTGGATTCAAAATTCCAGCCCAAGTCCATGCTGTAAAGTTCTGGAGGTCCTGTGGAAGACAAGCAGATACATGGTGCTGGCAGAAGGCAATGTACCCTCCTTGGGGACACTGTCACCAGGCTGTGATCTTGCTGCTTCTCTGCATGTCCCTCTAGTGAGACATGTGGGTGATGCCCACACACGGCAGCCTGTTCCTGCACTCTCAGGCTACGTGCAAACCCATGCAATGTACCACTGCAGCTCAGATCACCCTTGTGAGCCTGCCCCAGGAACAGTGATAGGATCTATCACTTTTGGTGATAGAAGAGCTGGGTTTGGTTTCTGAAACCCTAAGCTCTGTGCACGTGTATTGTGGAGCAGAAACCTTGATTGGAGGTGCTTTTGGAGGAGCTGGGATGCAGGAAGCAGTGAAGCATTGGCTGGGCAAGGGGCACATGTGGGAAGGGAGGTGGGGGCTGGCTTCATGTGTGAGCCGGGGCCAGGGGCACCTGGCAGAGGTAAAATTATTGCAACACACAGTGTTTTGTGTGTCTCTGGTTAATCAGGGTAATGGACCATTTACCTGCAAGTTTTGGCTCACCTGCAGGTTTTGGTTCAACACTCTGTACTTGCAAGGCCATCAGGGGTCTGGGGTGGGGTGGGGGGATCAACCCTCACTAGTGGGGTGGCAATGCAGGCATTGGCCATGGGTGCTCCACAGAGGTAAGGCCATCCTCAGGGGCAGCAAGAGTTTGGTTGCTGGCTTTTATAGTTACTGGAAACTCTTGTCTGGTTCCTCCAGCCCAAAGTACTCCATGGCCGCGGATGTATGGGCTTGTTCCATGTCAGCAGGGAGATCCTCAGTGAGAGGGAGCCAAAACATTAACACAGGATCACCAGGGTTCTCCTCCTGCCATGCAAAGGAAAAAGCATGTTTTCTGGAACATCTGCTCTGGAGTGCTATTAGGAAACCTGATAGATGGGGCTTCTTTCCCATGCCTGTCAGTGGTGGTCACTACTGAGCCCACCCTGTATCTTCTATATCTGCATCTGTCTTGGTCCCAGGAAGGAGAGAGGTTTGGTCAGGCGCTTCCAAACTGGAGCTCCTGGGGTTGCCATGTGTGATACTGAGCAAAATACTCACAGGAAAATGCACCCAGCCCCAGGTCTGTGTGGAAAACTCGTTTTGGGTTAAAAATGATATTTCGGTGAATCCTGGGAAAGGAGAGATGCGAGGTTTGTACCTGAGCAGCATAAATAAATGAATTAATGAATGGATTAAATGTAAATTGTGGCAGCTTTAAAATGAAAGTCACAGTTTCCAAAAGTGCTTTTAACCGGTACTTATTTCTGCAGCAATATAACTGCCAGCAAGAGCTTAATTCATTATCACCGGAACAAAATGAAGACCCTGTAAATTTGAAGTCCAATTTAATTTCCCCAGAAAGAGCTTTTTTTTTTCTAAATCTTTCCCTTTCCTCTCTTTCTCTCTACCCAAAGAAGAAGGATTTCCATTGCTTAGAGCTGTTCTGCACCTCCTGCAAATGGGATTTTCTCAGCCTGCCCTGCTGTGGGCACCCACTTGCCAGGAGCCAGGTGGTGGCCTGTGGTGGGTCCATGCGTTATGGCTTTATGGTGCACATCAACCCTGCAAAGGGCCAGCGTTGCTTTGTAGAGTTCAGGCTATAAACCTATACCGGGTGGGGAGGCAAGTGGAGGCTCAGAGGGGGAAAAGCAGCTCGTCCTGGGTTTTCTTGGGTTTGCGGCAAAAGACAGGTGAGACTTGAGTGCTCAAGTCCTAGGCTACTGCCCAACCCCACGGCCATCAGTGTGATCTTAAAAGGGTTTGCAGGGGCTGTGGGTCAGACTTGAGGCAAAATCATCTAAATTTGGGGACCTCCTACTGTGAAGATCAGCAAAGGTAGGGATCTGGTAGGGATAGAAGTGGCCATGGGCCAGTTCCAGAGGTGGAACTGTGTCTGCTGCTGGGGCTTCTGGGGTAGAGCAGCTGCTGGAGGCAACTGAACCCGTGGCTGCCCAAAGGGCTCCATCTATAAGCTAGCCCCTGATTCTGTGTCCTCCCTCCAACCTGCTGGAGAGGAGCGAGAGGGGTGGCTCCCCTCTCTCAGCTCCATTAACAGTGCAGATGGCCTGTCCACGGGGTTGGGGGTGTGTGCACACATGCGCCTGCTTCCACAGCTACAGAAAACCAGTAACAGCACGTTTCTGCCCTAAAGCGTAAAACAGAGATACAGCAAGTGGGGGAAGGGACCTGATGCAGCAGGAAGAGCATGATGAGGCCTCTGGTCTCCATGGAGTCTTTGTTTATACTCCTCTCATTTCCTCATCTTCTTTCTTTTTCTTTTTTTGTTCTTTTTTTTTTTAAGGGAGTATTTTTAGCCTGTAGGAAAGAGAGCAGCGTGCATCACTGGATGCAGGGCAGTCAGGAGCAGATGGCATACAAGCTTCTCACACCGTGCTCCCTGTAAAAATACCTCTGTCTCGAGGTTACTGCAATCCTGGGCTCTCTTCCTCCTCTTCCTCCTCCTCCTCCTCCGCAGCCCAGACCTCCCCTGGCTCACTGTCCCCATCCTTGACTCCTGGGGCAGCTTTTGGCAGGGTCTGGAAGAGCCTGGAATGTGAAACTGATGATAGTACACAAACATTGTATGCATTACCTTGTGCAGGTGGGTCAGATGCTTTTGGAGGAGCAAAGGCTGGGGCTGTTGTGCAGGAGAGATGTGGTGGCTCCTGGCCACCACTGTCCCCTCACTCTTGTAGTTCTCTGTCCCCTCCCAGCATGACCTCGTGTCATGGTGTGGCTTGGATGTCTTTATACCAGGATGCCCTGCCGAGGCCAGCATTGTTCTGAGCATCACCTTGTTTCACCACCCCGGTGGCGGTTCCCAACTTGGTGCTGCACCAGCAAACCTCCTCTCTTGCTTCCCAAAACCCCAGCAGCAAAGGGAATCCCTCTGGGATCCGAACAGAGCAGCCATCTCTTGTTAGACCATCCCCATTGCGTTTAATTATAGATATTACACTCTATTTTCCTGCAAAGAATGACTTGCAGGGTGCTCCCGGAGTTCATTTGAAACATGAAATGACTGGTGCAGCTTTCATACCGGAAGAATCGCCGTTGTGACCTGCAGGTAATTAACAAGACGGTGCACGGCCAGCGGCCCCAGAGTAATTAGTGACAGCAACAGGAATGTTCTCCGGGCAGCCCCCCTCCGTTTGCCGAGAGACACGTTTCTCCACCGTGGTGCTGAGGCTGGATGTGGCCGCAGGGCCAGGCTGGTGTTGAGAAAACAGGTCTGCATGAGAGCTGCCAGGGTGAGAGCTCAGCACAGGAGCCCTGGGGAGCCTCAGCCTCTGTTGTTCTTCAGCCCTCCCCTTGGAAACGCAGAGAGGAGGAGGAGGAGGAAAAGCATGAATGAAATGGGGGCTGTTCAGGGAATTGCACCTATGGATCACGCATTTCCTGGGGTCTGCCCAGCGCAGGCACAGCCGAAACAGTCTCTTCTGACACTGGCTATTCCAGTCTGCGAATCAAATATTCAGTATAATATTTAAATATAATTAATTCATGTAATTTCAGCTTTTATACTCTAGTAAAATATTCATTTTCAGATAGTATAAAGGTTGAGGCTGCATCCATCAAAAATTAAGTAAAAAGGATAAAGCTTGAAATAAAACATTTCCTCCCCTGTATGATGTTGGAGAGGTGAAACAAGGAAGTCCAAGTGATTTGTCACAGTTTGTTCCTAGCAGCTTTGGTTCCTCCACCAGGTAGCAAAGGATGGGCAGAGCAGAGCCCCTTGTGCAGCGTTGCAGGAGAGTGAAGCCCCTTGGGAAGCAAATGGGTGCAGAAGTTTGTTCTGGTGGCCCTCTTCCCCAGGAGTTGGCTCCACCTCTGCCCAAGAAGGAGGGTTTAGGTCCCTGTCCCACCCAGCAGAGTCAGGGGGGTGATTTAGGTGAGTTGGGGGCCAGGACTGATGGCTGACCCCCACGGCACCGTTCTGTGATCTCCTGTGGGCAGATTTACATGGGGACATGGTCCTCTGGTCTGGCTCACAACTCAAAGAGCACTTGGTGGAGGGAAATGGAGAGGGAAGAGTAATGATTTCTGCCTGATGGGCAGCACAAGCTATCTCTGGACTGAACCTGGGACAATTAATATACCTCCAAGATGGGCTTAATGGATTGTTTGAGATTTGGGACTGTGAAGTACAATCGAAAGCAAAGTGTTTCACTATTGTTATAATTGTTAACAGGCTCCTTTTGAAGCCCCGTGCAAAGAAATGGATAGACTTCAGCCATCAATAATATCGCTGGAGGAGAAAATTGAAGGGATATCTGCCCAATTAAATAACCTACAGGGCTGGAATTGAGAATCAATGTGGCATGAATGATGAGGTATGGACTACCGATGCTGAACACTAAATCCACTGCAGCCTCGGATTTAACAAAGAGGGAAGGATGGGGAGGAATACTGCAGCCGTGATTGCCCAAGGCTGCGCACATCAGCCTTGGCGTGGCCACTGCAAGAGGCAAGAGGTGGCCAGGGAAAGGCTCAGCATCAGTGTCCTGTGGGCTGGAACACAGCTGGAACACATGAGATCTTCAGAGATCTTCCCTGCTCAGGTAGGATTGTGGGCAGAGCAGTGCTGGTGGTGTTGGGGAGGACACATGGGGACGGATCTGCATCTCTGGGAGCACCCAGGAGTTGCTTGTAGGTGGTAAATGGGGGCTGCTGGGAGACCAGTGTGTTGTTTTCAGGATATCCTTCTCCTCTCATTTAGGTAGAGCCACAGGAGGCTTTGAGTGACCTGAGGAAGAGGAAGGGAGTTTGCTGAGGCAGGTTTGAGTGTTTAAAGTGGACTTGTTGAAAACCAGCAGGGTTGTAAGGGGGAGAGAAGGGCAGGTGGCTCTGGGGATGGGGCAGGGTGTCTGCTGAGGACAAGGGAATGCAGCTGAAAATCATCAAATGTCCCATTTGCAGTGAAAAGGTGGAAAATAGGAAGAAGGTATGGGGGAAGAACTGTGTATTTTTTTTTCTTCCTCCTGAGGAAAATCCAGACCTGATCCCTGGTATCTATGTGCATTTTGGAGGACATAGAACTCACTGGAAATGCTGAAAGTACCCATGTGTCACCAGAGCCACCAAGGCAGGCCCTCTGTCTCTATAGAAGTACTATCCCATCATCTGGGCCCCTTTCCAGGAGGGATTAAGGGTAAGAAACATCTGCTCTGTGTGGTTTGTTCCTCCTTCCATCTTCACCAAGACATGCCCCACTGTGGTGTGGACATTGAGCTCCTCCTGCGGTGGGATGGTAGGAGGGGGCACAGCTGAATCCACGCTCTGCCCCTTTAATTTTTTTTAAAAGATAAATTAATTTTGTCTTTGCCTAAGTACCCATCACTTTAAATTAACGTCACTGAGAGTGAAAATGACGAAGCAGCCAGGTCATTAGGCAAATTTTAATTAGAGGCTCAGATGGCCTTTACTAATAAGAAGCTACAATTCCTTCCTGATGTTCTCACTTTTTATCCACGGGGTCTTTCCAAGCCCACATGTGAGGATGCGTTTCCCTATTGCTCCTCAGTGTGTCCCTGGGCATCCCAGCATCGAGTTGGAGCTTGGGGTGAGATGATGGAGGGCTGTTGCTCAGTTCAAGGGATGGCAGGAGACCCCATTTCCCTGGGGACACCCATCACATCAGCTCTGCTGTACCAGGAGCTGGTGTTTGCAGCAGCCTGTACAGTGGTTGCAGTAGTTTAGGTGGTGTCAAGGCATGGTAGCTTTTCTCTTGGTACCACAGGAGAGTGTTCCCACCCCGGCAGTCCCCAGGGAGTCCCAGGGAGCTGCCAGGGTGGCAACACCTCAAGGATGGACTGTCTTTATCATTGCAATGAGCCAAGGCACCACATGCTACCTCAGGATCCTTTACCAAGAGCAGGGGGTGGTTTATAAGGCTGGTGCATTATGAAAAAAGTTATTTATTAAGACATTATGCAGAGAGTAAAGCTGCTCCCCCGCATGCGTTACTTTGCTCTCTCCATTTTCAGTTGTTAAAAGGAGTAAGAAATTACCTAATGAGTTGTCACCCCCCCACATGTTTTCTCTGTCCAAAGAGACGTGGGTTGGATCTAGAGAGAGCATCCCTGGGCTGCCTGTAAATCCAACTCCAACCTCCATCCCAGCATAATTAAAGGCTCAGTCCATTCCTGGGTGATCTAGCCTGGTGTTTTGCTCCCAAACACTACAGCCAGGGAGGAGAAATACAGCAGCAAGCTCTCCTTGGGCCAGCACATGGGCCCTGACCACAGAGAGAGAGGGGAAAATGGGAGGGAGGAAGAGAGGAGCAGGCTCTTTTCTTCCATTCTTCGCTGGTAACAGGATCAAACCTCCTCTCCTCCTGGTGTGACCAAGTCTCTGTGCCCTGCAGGTACATGTGTTTTTGTGCTAGGTAATTCCACAAGTGAAATCCATCCATTAAGCTGCCGGTTCTAGTAACCACCCAGTGCAAAATAACTGACAAATGGGGCTCTGACCTACTTATATTTGTTTCCCTCACACACACAGCTGCAACGCAGCTGGAGGTGGGCAGGGAGCAAGGCAGGGATGCAGGAAGGTGGCTACAGTGGGTCTGTGCATGGATCCTGCTTCCTTGGGGCTGGGGGCAGAATATGAGGGGGTGACTGGGCTCTTCACTGCAGCTGGTCCCACGCTGCCTGCACGGAGTTACAGGGGCTGCTCTGCAATTCCCTCACTCCCAGCAAGATGCTCACAGGGAAGGAACCTGCTCTGAGAAGGGAGCTGATGTAGGATGAAAGCAAGAAAAATCATCTTCTCTCATTGCAGAACTTGCCATGTCCAATCTAGAAGTGAAAAATTTCCTGCAGCCAGGAGAGCATCCCTTTCAACCATACATCCTAAGGCTGTTCCAGGTGCTTCCAGTTGCTATACTGGGCTCTCCAGTGCCAGCAGGACTGGATGGATCCATCTCTTCCCATCCTGTGTTCCAGCCCTGGGACACGGGTTTGTGACCATGCATGCTTCTGCCACACCAAATTTATTATTCCCAGCACTTGGCCATCCCCATGGATTCACACGCTGCTTGGAAATACTCATCAGAAACAGCTTTACTGACAGGAAAAGCAGTTTTCTCGAAATGAAGACTTCCCACAACTAAGTGGTGCTTTCAATCAACTGTTGGTTGGAAGGGCGAAGGGAAGGGAAAAATATGTCACGGAGCATTTTGGTAAAGTGAAAACATCCTTGTTTCTACACGTTTGAAGGGAAAGCTTCAATTTGGCACCTCCAAATAATTTTCATGCTGACATTTCTTTTATCCCATATAATGAGGCAGTTCTAAAGTCTTGCTGCCAGAAGGAAAAATTTTGAGTGTTGTCTCCCTGCCTTTCCCCCTTCCCTTCCCTTTCCTCCCTTTAGGCATTTGGAAATAGTGGAATTTCTCTCAGGCACTATAAATTTCTGCCTCCTTGCCTTTGGTAAGACATTTTAAGCCTTCCTTGCACCCCAAAGAGCCACATCAGAAATCATGCTGAGCTGAACCCTGCTCTTACCCCTTTTAAGTGCCAGCATGCGTGGATGTTCAACGTTTGGAGACTCAATGGCAGTGAGGCAGGGGATGGCAGCAAACAGGGGAAAGAAGAAGATTTATAAAGGAGATTATGCAAAAGAAGTAGTGGCCCTTTTTTTTTCCCCTTTCTCCTCATCTTGTGCAAATTACCCTATTATTCTGCTCCCTTAGGATGCCTGAGTGTCCTTATTTCTTCTTTTGAGCTAAAGTCATCCATGCATTAAATTAGTTCTCTGCCTAGAAATAGCTTGATTACTTTCTCCAAGCTGCACTTAATGTGAGGTTCCCTGAGAGTTTCAAAAATAAAAGTGGGCAAAAAGGGAGGAGGGGAGTGAAAGGGGGGGAGCAGGGGCAGGATGGAGCATCCTTGAGCCAACAGAAGATCGATTTGCCTTGAGTATGAGGTGCCATGGTGCAGGAGAGAGGGCAGCAGCTGTCACCTGCATGGTGTGACCGGAGGGGTTGGTCTCTTGTCCCCTGGGTAGCAGTCACTTTTCATGGCATGTGGAATGGCTGGGGGTGGCGTTGGTGGCTGTGTGATCCTGTCTTATCATTTCTTCCCATAGTTTTAGGTGGAAAATGGTATTTTTCTTCCTGGCTTGCCTCAAATCATGTCTCAGATTTCTTATCTTTTCCATGTTGTGGCTCTGTTGAACTCTGACCAACGGGAAGAAGGGAGACCTCAGTGGGATGTCCCAGCCCAACGTTGAGGATGGGTCAGTTGAGAAAACTGCCAGAGCTGAGGAAGACCCAGGATCCCTCAAGGCCCCAAATTTTCTGCTGTATCATAAGTTGACCCCCAGTGCAAGGCTCACCTGCTCGCAGGCGTAGAGTCCACTGCAGAGAACAGCACATCTGAATAGGAAAACCTCACTTCTCTTAAATTATTTGCTGTAATAACACCCTGCAGTAGCAGGCTCACATCCTCACCCCAGCCAGGATCAGCTCTTTAGCCCAGGGTGCAGCACCACAAATGCATTCCCACCTCTCTGAGCTGCACCTCTGAGCCTGCTCCCTCATTGCTGGGGACAGCCAAACTCCTTATCCGGCCTCCACCTGCAAACCACGGCAAATTATCTTCTCCACATCCCTCATTTTAGTCTCTAACTAGCAGGAAAGGTGAAGGCTCAGCCCAGTTCCCCTCTGAGCTCAGCATCCCCAGCACCTCCAGGCTGGCACAGCACAATGCCTGTGGCCTGCACCCACGCCAGGCTCCCCACTGGGCATCAAGATCACTTCTGACTTTCATTCCCAGCCAAAATGCACTCTCTGTTCCCCTATTAACTGTGGCCATTTTTCTTCTCTTTACCCTCGTTTCCTTTCTGCGGAGCTTTTCCAAGGAGGCAGCCAGGGCCAAGCCCATCGCCTAAGAGAGGCTGTGAATCTCAGATAATGGCCTTAGAAAATGTCCTGCGCTATTTTGTGCTCATTCCTTTGTATTGCCTTGACATTTGTGTGCTAGGTTTTGGGGGCTTTTATTTTTTTGTCTCTTAATTCCCCTGACTGTTGGACAGGTGTCTGCTCCTAGTGTTTGCAGGAGCCCCAAGAGCTGTTGCCTGAACATCAGCCTCTAATTTGGGGCCAATTATCCTTCCTTTCCCCACTGCATTTCACTGTATCCTTTGCAGAACTACATCTGCAGACACGGGGCTTCGTGCCTTTTTTCGTCTTCCTGGTTGCTTTGCTTCCCACAGGCTCCTCTAAAAACCCCCTTTACCTCTTCTACCAACTGCTGGAAGTAATCTGAGGAACACCAGCAAATCCACAGTGAAGGTGTGCAGCTGCCATCCTCTCCCAATCCTGGTATCACATCCCATTGGTGCTTCCTCTCTGGGACCAGACCAGTTCTCCCAGTAGCTGGGAAGTCGCTAAAGGGATCCCGGCGTGCGACTCTCCCACAGAAAGGAGTAATTTCCAATAACCCAGAGCCCAAGCTGCCTGCCCAGCCCGGCCGGCATCCAAACAATCAATTCCCATTCAGCGCAGTGGCCTCCCTTCCTGCTCTCACAAACAATGACAAATGGAGCACCACATCGACTTGGATGGAGCAGTGAGCATCGGCAGGAGGAATAATTACCCATTTGCCAGATGAGATAGGACGTGCGGTTTTCTTGCGCTGCCTTGCCAGGAGCTGGGCAGCTCACAGCAGTTGAATGCAGAGGCAGGGAGAGGGTCTCCTCTGCAGCTGAAGAGCAAATCCTGGTGAAGATGCATCAGCAAGTGATGCTCTGGGGGTCCCCCATGGGTGGCACGCTTCCAGTACAGGCTCCCCAGCCAGCAGAGGGGACAATATAGCGTTGCTGGGGTCCGAATAGTTACTGTGCTATCTCTTCAGCCTCCAGGGCAGCGGTGGGATGAGCTTCTGCAAAGCTCTTCAGATGTTTGAAGGGGACCAGGTGAGCCTGAGGTCTTCTCCACGGTCTCTGTGGGAGAAGAGTCACATCTGGAGCAGGTTTTGCACCTTCCAGCCTGCCCTTTCCATGTGAATTCACACTCAGAGCGTGTCTCTCCTGGAGTTAAAATTTACTCCTTGGCTCACTTTGACTGAGGCACAGAAGAGCTCCTTGCCATGGATGAGGAGGTGGGAGCATGAGCTCTTCAAACTGGGGTACACCAGCACAGAAAATGTCCCCAGGTAGTCTCAGCCCCTTCCCCAGTTGCTGGAAGAGAGATAAAATGCTTCAGGAAAATCCTGTCGGTGCCGAGAGGTAGAATGATGTCTGTGTCGCTATAGCTTTCTTCTTTTCTTCCCTTAATTAAAAAGAAAATGTCTCCCTCCAAAGTCATTAATTACTAATGACACAATTAGAACCAGTAAAGACGGATAGGAAGAATAAGATGAAAAAGAAAATGAAAAAAAAAAAAAGTAAAATAAAACCAAACCCCCCAAAACCCTCTGGCAATTTAAGACATTTGAAGCTTGAGAGAAATTAAGGAAATAATTGCTTGATTTAAATTTTCTTCTCATTCATGCTGGGCCCACACAGGATGGGCAGCATGTGGACAGAAACCACCTTTCCAGTGCTCCTACCTTCCATAAGAGCAAGGAGATAAGTCTCTCGTGAAATCTGATTTTCATGCTTGGAGGCAGACCCTGAGGCAGCAATTTCATGTTGGGATCCTTTTCTGCAGTCTGCCAGCTTTCTGTGCAGGAATCCTGAATTTAGCACCATAATCCTGATCGTCATCCTTTTTCCACATCTACCTTGCCAGCACTGGTATCTCTCAAGGCCTCACCCCTACTTCTCTCTCTCCAACTATCCATTCTTCCCGGACAAGAAATCACAGCTCTTCCCTCCTGCCCTGTCCCCTATTCTGCTGAGAACCAGGGATGGAGCAGATCTGTGAGCTGAGGGCAAGCAGGGACAACTCTTGATGTCCAAGTTAAAGCTCCTCAGCTTTGAAAGGCCAGCTTAAATTGCTTGAAGACTCTCTGAAAAATAGATTAAGGGCGTGGGAAGAGGGAAGCCCAGCAGAGCTGCTGGCTGCCTGCTGAGTGCTTATTATTTCGGTCAGCTGAGTGTTTTAACTCAATAATCTCAGATTGAAATGGGTTTTGGGAGGGGAGGGAGTGGCAGGAGACGAGGCGGCTGCTCCTGCAGGAATCTGGATTAGGCAAAGAGTGAGTTTTAGCCTCTCTTGATGGTGAAAATCAACCTCTGACTGAGAAGTGAGACAGGGTGGCAGCCCATCATTTGGCAGAGGAACGGATGAAGGAGGTCATGTCAAGATGGATGTCCAGGCTGCCCATCTCCTCCTCCATCTTGGCTATCCCTGCTCCTTTGGAAATGAAGGTACCCAAAACTGAGCTTCGTGGCCCCTAGTAGCTGTGAAGACAGTGGCAGTCCTTCTTCTCTGGGGTCCAGGAAGGACAGCAGAGTTTCTGTAGGTCCACCACTGGCAGTGGTGGTTTAAGCTGCATCCCAGAGCTTTTCCCAAGCTTTTCTGCTTGCTTGAGGGTTCTAGCACAAGAGTGCCTGTGTGGTCTCAAAGGGGTTTAGTTTTCTTTGTACAAGAATGGATGACCCCGCTCCTCCATGCACAGCGAGAGACTGTGTCCTGACACCAGGACAATTCTTCTGTTCTTATTTCAGTGGAGAAGAGTCTCTAGGCAGGACGTGCTACAAAAGATCCTGGAAGGAAGACTGTGACACATTCACCTCCCCTACAACTGCCATGTCTTAGGAAGAGCAGGTCCCTTGCAAGATGCAGGGGAGGTGGATCCACCCACACGCTACATCTGTGTCTCACCACCGCTCACATACCAAGACTTCACAGCCCCAGGGTGCTGCCTGGTGATGAAGGAGGAACGTTCATCCTTGCTGGTCTCTACATGACCTGTCTTGCAGGTGGGCAACTACACTCCCTCTCATCAGGAGGCTGCAAAGGTGTCATCCAAGCCTTGCTCCAAACCACAGCAGTTTTAGGGCAAAGCCAAGCCCTTTTCTCTGTGCAACATGACCCTCAGATTGCAAACCTTAAAACCTTGGTCGGCATTTGTTGAGGAGGGCATGGTGAAGATCTCTGTGGCCAGCCAAAGGCCAGCTGGACTTCTACTGGGGCATGCTTTCATCCCCAATTCCCACTGACTTTCTTCTTCTGGATCTATAAGGGTTGTGCAAAAAAAAAACAGAAAAAGGCATTAAAAATAGGAAGGAAAATCCAAGTTCTTATTGACTGCTGGGTCCCTCCGGAGGCCGTGGCAAGTGGGGATGGGGAGGGAGAAAAGCTACTAATACATCCTTTTGTCTTCAAGCAATTATGTGAAAATGAGTTAATCACAGGGTCACAGAAGCCATAACCATTAATTAATCCCTAGCATGAGCCGAAAAGATGAATTTCCTGCAGTAAACAAATGTGAGTAACAGCGTGGCAAGGAATCAAGCTCCCTCCAGATTATCCCAGCCCGCGCCAGCAGCTCCACCACGGCTCTGCAGGGCAGCCAGTTTGCACAGTGGGGTTGGGGACCCTGAGGTGGAAGCTTTTCTGCCAAATCGTGGTGGGGAGAGCAGGGGAATTGCCACCAGTACAGATCTTCATTTGCTCCTGCAAATGGTAGAAAGCAAAGGTCCTTCTCCATCCTGCTGCTGCCAGCAGGGCTGGTGTGCCCCCAGTTTGAAGCAGGTGTGGGAAACTGGGAGGGCAACGAGGAGGAGTGCCGGGGCGGGATATCCTTGCTGTCCCTAATCCAGCTGGATTAGGTTTGTTTATAAACCGATGAAACTCTCCATTGGATCATCTCGACAGCCTCCAGATGGGAAAAGCTGTGAAAGTTGTCACCTGCTGCCAGCTGGGGGGTGTGTGTCTCTACCCTCCTGTGCCACCCCAATGGGGTGCGCTGCCTGCGGGCTCTGCTCCTGCATTGTTACAATGGGAGGGGGGAAAGAGGGCATGGAGAGATGGATAGAAGGATCTACATTATCTATTTAATACCTATTTTCACATGATTGCCGTTTTAATAATTTTGTACTTTGAGTCTTTTTTTGAAAGACCCTGTTAAATCGCACATTCAGGCAGATCCAGCCCATCTCCTGGTGAAATGGCCCTAAAGCCAGACAAGGATAAATGCAACTTTGCTGTAAATCCGAGCATCTCCTTGAAAACTGGCCTTTTTTCCTTGGTACTTCCCCTCATTTCCCCACATGAAGCAGTTAGTTGCTGGCCCTTTTGGAAAAGGTAGGAAACCCCCTGAAAATTCATCTTGTAGCAAACTCTTCCTCTAAACTCAAACCACACCAGTTCAATAAAAATTATGATTTGCTTTAGGCTGTGCAAGTTGGCTGCCTGTACACGATTAAATTAGTTTAAATACAGCCTCTATTTATTTAGCTAAATGGAATAGGAATAATGCTAAAACCAAACTGAAATAATCCAAATTCCTCCTGGGCTGTCACAGGTTTTTCAGGGCAGGCATGAAACTCTCCTTGCTGTATCTCATCACCTCTCTGCTTTTTCTTTATTAATCCCCTGCTCTCCCTGGTGCCCTGGTCAGCTCATCCCAAGAGAGACCATCTTCAAAGCCTGATGGTGAGTACACCTACGGCATGGTGACTGCAGTCCCAGTAAAGCAATTTATTGAGCTAGAGCAATTTATTAGCTTGGGAGCTTTATACAATTTTTGCAGGATAGGACTGGCTGTTGGAAATGCTCCTCCTTTAGATCACAGATAGAATCATGTGGGGTTGGCAGGAACCTCTGGAGATCATCTAGTCCAACCCCCTGCCAAAGCAGGTCCAGTGCTCTGCCGTTTGCTTGTTCTGTAAGTGGTGGGAGATTTACTGGTGCTGTAACATCAGCAACCCCTGGCATGGAGGGGCTGTGAGCCTTTTTGCTGAGCCAGTCTCTCTTTTTTCTTGAATGTTTCCAGAGAAGGAGACTGCACCACCTCTCTGGGCAGCTTATTGAGAGAACAACCCCAGCTCTCTCAGCCTGTCCTCATAGGGGAGGTGCTCCATCCCTCTGATCATCTTCATGGTCCTCCGCTGTCCCAACAGGTCCATGTCATTCCTGTGGTGAGGACTCCAAAGCTGGACACAGTGCTCCAGGTGGGCTCTCAGGAGCTCAGAGTAGAGGGGCAGAATCACCTCCCATGACCTGTTGGCCACACTTCTCTTGATGCAGCCCAGGACATGGTTGGCTCTCTGTGCACATTTCTGGCTCATGTTGAGCTTCTCATCCACCAACACCCCCCAGTCCTTCTCCTCAGGGCTGATTTCCAGCTATTTTCTGCCCAACCTGTGTTTGTGTCTGGGATTGCCATGTCCCAGGTGCAGGACCCTGCATTTGGCTTGGTTGAACTTCATGCAATTTGCACGAGCCCACCTCTCCAGCCTGTCCACGTCCCTTTCCTCCAGCATGTTGACCACAACACCAAGTTTGGTGTCATCAGCAAACTTGCTGAGGGTGCACTCTATCCCACTCTCTGACACCAACAAAGACATTAAATAGTACTGGTCCCAGTACCAATTCCTGGGTAATTTCACTTCCTTCCAGGCGCATTTCTGGATCTCTCCAGCCAGAACTGTTTGCCCACGCTGAACTCCCGTGGTTGATCCTTTGCTGGGTGTCCACCAGTTAATGCAATCCAGTACTGGGGTAAGTGACTCTCCCATTGACAAATATTTGCAATGATTTAACTGTCGCTGGTTGACAGTTGCTGCTGTCACCTCCTGAATGAGCTGTGCAGAAATAAACACGACGCCCGTACAACAACGCCTGGCTGTTGGCAAAGCCCAAGGCTCAAACCCCGCTGGTGTTCATATTCAGAGAGCAAAAATTAACTCCAGACACCAACAGACATAAGGGAGCCCATTATAGCATCCATCAAGCCTTGTGCTCAATCAGACATTTCCAAGAAGTGAGGGCATTTTGCTGAAATTTCTCATCTCCTCTCATTTATTTGATAACTGACCTTTGTGAAATTTGCCAAATCTTGCACGGCCCAAGTACCACTCGGTGGTGTTTATTCTCCCGCAGCCAGCTCCCTGCTCCTAATGATCTGTCTCTTCACAGACATGCTAACCTTTGACAAGAGCACTTCATGAGCCTTCCTATCTACTGGGAAATTATACGATGGCCCTGTAAGTAAACGGCGGGATCGGGATGAGAAATCTTCCTGTGCAGGAGGGTGTTTTGCATAAAGGCCAGCTGTGGTGGTGGCTTGAATGCGAAAAATTGGTTTGGAAGAAGCAGAGGATTGTGGCCAGGCTGGGGAAGGTGCTGCTGGGCAGTGGCTTTTTGGTGACTCGCAGGAATGGGGATGAATGAACCCTGAGCCAGATGAAATCGCGTCCCGAGCCCCAGCGACCTGAGCGTTCAGAGAGCAAAGGCTGGTTGGTGACACAGGGAACAAAATTCCTCCTTCATTTAGGTGGGCGGTGAGGAAGAGGATGACAAAGTGGAGTGATGGGGATATATTCCCAAGGGTTTTTGGGGTGGTACCTGAGAAACTGTGTGGGGTGGTTTTGGGGAGTGACAGCTGTGTTCCTCACAGCAAGGTTTGTGCACCCTGAGTTGCTGCAAGGCTGTGCCTCATCCTCTGCTCCGAGGGTGCTTCATGACCAACCCTGGTTCGCCTGGGCTGAGAACCCAGCAAGAGCCAAAAAACCCACAGAGGCTCAGGAAGGGCTCCAGCTCTACCTGGGGCTACAGCATCCAGGAGCAGAGCAGTAGAGAAGTCCTTGGGCCGTGGGGAGTCTGAGGGGCTGACGGACAAGGGGGAATCACTCAATCACTCCCCTGCTGAAAATCAGGTAACATTCATGCCTGTGTCTAGGGAAAAGGCTGGGATATATAAACGGTGCCGGCAGGAGAGCAGAAGGGAAGCCAGACAGCTCCCCACTTTAAGAGAGAGAGAGAGAAAATGAGCCTTTGCGATATCCTCACCCATTTACACACATAAAACTTTTTAAACGCTAAGCCAAATAAAGTCGTCTTATCGGCATATTACCACTTAAGGCTCTTTCAGGCAGATTTAGAATGAATTAGTGCTTTTTTTAACTACAAATAGGAGCAAAGTGTAATTTTTTACTCCATCACCCAGCACGGCTCCTGCCTTAACCCTTGGCAGGGAGAGCAGTTCCCGGGGCAGGCGAGGACAATGCAAGGTCCAGGCTTGGCCACGGTCTCCTGGTACCAAGGTCTGGTGTGAAAGCTGCTGCTTCCCACAGGTCCTGCAGATCCTGGACCAGGATTTGCTGAGGTTGCCCAACTTAATTGCTCTCCAGTCCTGTGGAGAGTCCTGGAGTCTTGTTCACATTGTACTGCTGTTTCAGGAACGCTAAAGTTTTACTAAGCTCTTGTAGTTTGTTGTTTTTTTTTTCATTGCAGAGAGTGGGAGAAACATCCGTCGGAGGCTTCATGGCTAAAATTATTTATAGAGATTAATGGCTGTGGCTTCTGGTGCCTCCAGGAACAGAGTCACCATATACTAGTGCTTCTCAGAGAGATACCTGTTCTACATGCACACCTACGTGCTGCTCTGCTCCTTGCTTCAGCTCTGCCGTGAGGCCACCAGCAGAGGTGGGTTGAGGCTGCCCAGCGTGGCTGAGTGAGGAAAGAAGGGACCACAGGGATTCCCACTGGGATGCTGTAGCTGCTGTGGCTCCAACCTGGTCCCGGCTGGTGGTACCCACTCTGGGGATGCTCTCACATCTCGCCCTGACTGCCTGGGCTGGCTTGTAGGAGGCGTGACTGAGTCCCTGGTATTGGTCCTGCTGCCCTTCTTACCCCCCTGCCCTACAGGGCAGTCCTGTGAGGCTTGGGAATGTCCTTCTAACCACACTCCAGAAAAACCCATGGATCCCCAAAATCCTGGGTTTGCAGAATTGCCAGTCCTGCAGATACTGTACACATCATCCCTCAAGAATAAGGCTGGGCTCTTTTATGACTTTTTACAGTCTGTTTGCCCCTCTCCTCAGCTGCCTAAGGACTAAACCAGTACTACAGGACTAAACCAGTCCTAAACTACAGGTCACTGTGGGGTGGCCTCCCACACCTCCTTGCCTGAATACATGGGGCTATGATGAGCCTGAGCTGCCCAGGGCTTGCTGGGCACAGTGCTGGTGCTCAGGCTTTTCATCTGGGATATTCTGAGATCAGCTGAGAACCAAAGCTTTGTGAATAGTCTTTTTGACTACTCCATGATGGTTTCTCTCTACCCTGTCCTGGATATGGCCAGTGCTGCTTTCCCTGAGACCCGTCACCCATATAACTCCTAGAGAGAAAATGATTCCCCATCCCAGCTCTTGTCTGTATGGCTCTGTGATCAAAGGAGGAGCTGCTCAGGGAGAGAAGAGTTTTGTGTGAGCTGGGACATGAGCCAAGAGCTCTGGGAAGCAAATAGTCCCAGCAGTTTGCATTTCATGCTCTTTTTCAGCGAGTGAGGTGGGATGGTGGTGTGGAAATAGAAGACACCCAAGATATTACTCCTCAGGGAGGCCAGCCTTCTTCAGGCTAGCTCGACTTTCTGTGGGATGTTGGCACCAGGATATACAGGATCCTGAAAGGCTGGGAAATAACATAAGTGGTGGCCATTATCTCCCGGTTGTTCAGCAGACATCAAACGATGCCACCCAAATTGTTGCTGCCAGTGATGGCGGTGATTTTGGCCATTTATGAAGGTGAAGATCTGAAGCCAAATCCATCCCTGAAAGGTTCACCTTCAAGCAGGGCATTGCTGGTGCCCTTCCAGAGTCCTGCTGTTAATAAGGAGTCATTAGCAGAGCAGCTGTTGTAAAGAACCTTCTGGGATCCAATGTGTGGGAGCCATATGGTGCAGGAGGGATGGGTGGAAGAGCGATGTCAGAAGCGTGTCAGCATCTGCCAACCTGGGGTGATCCAGGAGGCATCTTCTGCCACATGCCATGTGATAAATGGTTCTAGGAGCAGGGCTGACATCTTCATTTGCTTCTCCTTATTTTGTAGCTCCTGGAAATCTTCATACATTGGATTGGGGCCAGGAGTCTCTCCCACATCTGTGTATCTCATGGAGCTGGTGGGAAATTTGCCATGAACCATTGCTTCAATTTGGGATTTTCAGGTTTCTCTTTTGCACCGTATTAATCTTCCACACTCTTGAGCAGACTCCAGTTCCTAGTGCTGACTGAGAGGAGAATTTTCCTCTGGTGAGGAATCAGCTTCTTCCCGATTCCTTTTCAGTATCTGCCAGGATGAGAAGAAAAATCAAAATATGCTAAATCTCCAGCTGGGTATGAAAGACCCTCTTTGAACCTTCACAACCCACTTTGCAGTCTGTTAACACCAACTCCACTCTCTTATTCTCATTGATTTTTGAGAACTCCTGGGCCATCCTACAAAATTCAGAAGCTGGTCTTTTTTTTCCCATTTTATTTTTTTTTTTAAAAAAGAGTATTTCCTCCCAAGACAAAAAAAGAGTCTTTGAGCATGCCCTTTTCACTCAAGGCAAATTGACCTCACTTGGAAAAAAGCAGAAAGGCAGGAGTGAATCTCCCAGAATTAAAAAGCAATTTGCAAGTCCTCACTCAAACCGTCCAACAAATGGCTTTAGATTCAGGAAAGGGAAGTGGCTTTTTTTTACCTTCATCCTCTGTTTAAATGAAGAAAGAACTGGACCTGAGTTACCGCTTGTGGAATTCCATTAGAAATAAGAAAGCAGTGATGGCAGGAGACCGGTTGGAAGTGGTTTTGTGCCCATCAGATCAGGGCGTATTATCATCACCTTCTTGTTGTCATTTCTCATGGCCCCTCTCAGCATCGTGCCTTTCTCCACTGCCTGGAGAATATGAGACATCCCCCGCCCAGAGCCTGAGCCCAGACATGGCTATTGGGCTACTGTGAACTGCCCCAAACCACTCAATGACACAGCAACTCCATTTTCTCCCAGGAAAAAACAAACTCCAAAATGAATTTCATGGAAAACAAAAATTATTTTTTCCCCTCCTAATTACATCCAGAAAATTGGCTTTTATTTGTGAGTTTGGGGAGTCTTTATGTGGAAAAGGTGTGAATGGAGACCTTTACTTGCCTCCTATTTCCATCCCTATTTTTCTGACTTGGGAAAAAAAAAGTCTGGTCTCCATGAAAATCTCATCCTACCTAACAACATCACACTGCTGCTAATGAGATAATTCAGCTATTGTCATTTTTGCCCTGGGAAGGTTTCCTTGAGCTCAATGTGACATCGCAGGTAAGGAACAAAGGCTCTCATGAAATGAGAGGTGTGCAGAGGATGGAGAGGAGACTAAATTAAGTAACTATCCAACTCCACCTCATCCCTCCACAACAGCCTGGTCCATCCTGGGGATGACAGTGCCTCATTGCTGGTGCTTCAAGGTGGGGGCTGGACCTGCCTTCCTAAAAGCTGGTGCTCCAAGGAGATGCAATCTCTGAGATGATGTCATTAGGCCCATCTCTCAAGTATGCAAACAAAGGGCATGCATCAGTCATTAATGTCATCAGTCATTAGCGTCATCAGTCATTATAGAAACCCAAAGAGTCTAGGGCCATGGCTGTCTGTCTCCCTCCATAGACATAGGACAAAGCTGTGTTCACATTCCCAAAGAGACCAAACTCTTGAGGTCACTTAGTGTCTGGGGAACTGATCTCGCTCTCAGACTCTGCAGGTGACCTTGTGCCTTGTCCTAATGCTCCAGTCTGCACATGGGATCTGCAACGTCCCAGCTCCCAGTTCCTTTTGAGATGGCCCAACCATTGCTACCAGCAAAGGTCTCAGCTGCTCTCTGCTCTCCCACTCCAGGCCAGCTCCAGCATCACCATGGACCCAGGAGAGCGGAGGGCTCTCACCACCCTGCAATGACCCTTTCTCCATCGATCACCATAATGATTCCTGCTCCCATTTTCACCCCTCCCCAGATCTGAGCCATCAGAATAATTTCTCTCCACTTTCTTTGCCACCCTGGGAGACAAAATGTATTTAAAACTGTGACTGTACTTCTGAACTGTTTTTTCTTGCTGTTGTTTGTGGAAAGAGGAATGGAGCTTGTAACTGTGATGAGTAAGTAGCAGGGGAAAAAAATATGAGTGAAAAGAGGATCTAAGTGAGGTGGTGGATCAAGAATTTACTTTGTCTGACTGCTCACACTAACTCTCCAACAGGTGCTATGTGTATTGCAGGAGATATGACTTTATTGCCCAAACCTCTGGCAGAGCCAGATTTTACTGGGGGAAAAAACCCTTCTTGCACAGCTCAGAGAAAAAAAAAGGTAGATTCACAGCAGTCTAACCTATGGCTTTTTTTCCCCCATCTCCAGTTATTTCTTCTGAAAAGTAATAATTTTTTCCACTTGATCACTAGGCTCTTTGTATAGTATTATGAGGTGGTAGTACATCCAAGGCCCATTTACAACATCATTTCTGACAGTGCAGGCACCAGGGCTCTGTGTTTAGGAAACTTTCCTTAGCTGAAAGACTGTTCCGGTTGGATGGCTTCTACTGACTGAGACTGCTTGTCTTGGTCTTTCACGCTCATTTATCTCAAGGCAATTCTAACAAGTAAATGCCCAAGACCTTTTCCTGGGTTGAGGAGATGCTCCTCTTTCCTTGAACAGGACTCAGGGCAAGAATTGGCTGACCCTCTCTGTTTTGCCTACACAGGTGGTGAGATTGAAATGGCGAAGACCTTCTCCCCTTCCTGGTGCATGGACCCAGAACTTTTTATAAAAGAGGTCCACGGGCTCACAGAGGGATTTTGGATGCTGGTGAGTTCATTTGGTACTGCAGGAACAGAGACCTACTTCTATCAGCCTTCTGGTGCTGTGAAGGGGACAGGCTTTTTGGGGGAAGCTGGTTATACTTCACGCTCGTTTCAGCTGATGGAGAGGGCTGCCAATTGCAATACTCAGGGTGGTTTAAGGAAAAGTGCAATGAAAATATGAGGGTGTTGGCTCCAACCTCCTGTCTCTCCTGCTGGCAGAGCGTGTACAGCTGTTTCCTTTAGCTCAAAACTTGATGCTAAAATTACTTCTGAAAACTTGGGTGTGCTGGCATCCTAAATTGCCTTATGTTAAGCTTTCTCCAAGCTCCTTTTTTTGTTTTGCTCTTGGTTGCTTTCTCCCTGTATTGAGAGGCTGCCAGCTGTTTCCCTGCTTGGTAGCAGTGGGACTTTGGATATGGCATTTTTGTCCCTGTGGGAGGTACAGGGAGACTGGCCGGAGGAGGAAGAGGAGGCCATTAGGGATGAGCACAGCCCAGCTGAGTCATAGCTGGGGAAGTGACCCATGGGTTCAGCCAGATTTACACCAGCCCCAGGCTGTTCTCAGTCTCCTCTCACCCACCACCTCTTCTCCACTGGGTCTGACACTGGAGTCATCCTGCTCTCCAGACTGGAGATGCCACTCAGAGGACATTTGCCCCAGGGAGCTGGAGCATCCTCCATCCTGGTCCGTAAGAGAAAGATCCATGGAGGTGCTGGGGGAGCAGCACAAAGCTTTCATGCTGTATTTATCATCTTTGCTGCAGTCAGAGACTGAGTTTGGGGTTTGGGCTGGCTTGTTGGTGTAGTTTGTTTCACCAGCCCTTACAGAGCAATGGGAAAGAGTAGCAGGAAGGTGGTGGCCTCTCCTCCATGTCAGCCCTGGGGGAAACTGAGGCAACACAGCGATGCTGTCTGTGATTGTGTGCATCAAGTGTCTCAGGATTCCAAATTTCCTGCTTCCTGTTGCTTCCCATCTTGCAAAGAGAAGGTCCAGGATGCAGGAAAATCTACGCTGCCTGGGGATTATTTTTCTTCCCCATTCCTGGGGCCCTTCCCTGTGGCACAGCAGGCTCTGAGCCCCGCCTTGGGCAGTGTGTGGCCCCTGTTTCTGTTTCACAGCAGCCCCACAACTGTGATTGAAATGCTTTCGGGATGTTGAGTGATCCTGGTGCTGTCGGACGTTATATGCAATCACCCTCCGGGACGCCTGTTCCCAACTGAGCAGAGAATTACTCGGAGCAACATTTCCTTTCAGATATTCAATTTTAACTTCCTCTTTCTTTAATTTAATTCCATCATTCCTCCATTTCACCCCCCCCGGGAAGCGATATCGCATCCTGATATCCAGAGAGACTTTGCTTTGCTGTCTTTAATTTGACTCTGCTATTAGAAAGCAAAGAAGAGGCAACGCTCCAATTTTTCTGACAGGTTCTTCATTCGCCTCTCTCCGTTCACCATTTTTCCATGCTTCCCAATGTCCCCAGTCCAGCTTCCCAAAAGCCCCCAGTCCATGCTGGCAGCAGATTTAGGAGCTCCTGTTGTTGTGCTGGAAAGGGGGGAAGGATGCAGCTCCTGACCCTGGTCACCATCCTTCCCGCTCAGTCCCCAATGTAGGGTCAGCCCCTGTATCAGCTAATCCCTTAATGGGCTCTGCCACACTCCCCTTTCCCGAGTGTTTCTCTTCCCCCTGGAGCTATTGTTATGAGGCCTTTGTTACTTCCTGATTGTCCAAACCACTTTTCCACATTTCTCTTGATAAAGGCAGATTTCTAAAAGCAGTTCAGCATCTCAGCCATTTTAGAATCATCATCTGCTTCATCCTTTTATTGTTTAGCAAATGGCCTACTTTCGTTCAAACAATTTTATCCCCCACCCCAAGAGAGGGTTGATTTCCCCCCCCCCCCCCCCCCCCCCCCCCCCACCCCCCCTTTTCTAACGGCTTTCTTCTACCTCTTAAATAATTCCTCTTCCATTGACTCTTTCTGCCTTTTATTATTTTATTCCCACCCATCACTCTGCTGGGGCAGCCTCCACAGGCTCTACCTCTCTCCCAGTGCTGGGTCTTGGTTTATTTTATTTCCTTTTCCTTGCAAACCCCTTGGGCTTGGGGGTTTGTTGCATTTATTGAAGAAGGGGAATAGCCAGTGCTGGGTTTCATTCCCCCATGGCAATGTGCTGGGGAGCAGAGTGGGGCTGGTTAGCATTACATTGGCCACATGTTGTTAGGATTTTTTACTTTTAGAAGCTTTTTTTAGCCAAAAACTGTTATCTGTATCTATTGTTCACACACAGCTTCAGCCCTTCTCTGGTGTTTTCTGAAGAAATTAGTTGTTGGAGGAAAATCCAACCTAGCCCTTAACTTTATCTAAGTTAAGGAGGCATTTAGCCCCAAAATGGAGCCTTTGGAGCTGCCTGAGAGTTGCCATCAGTTTTGGCAAATTATTTCCTATCAGGCAGAAGGAAATGGAAAGGAGGCAAAATGCACCACTGCAAAACAGTGTTGTTTCCAAATATTGAAATTAGGGTCATGAATGTAAAGGGAACTTTTAATCTCAGGGGCAAACAAAACTTTTTCCTCCAGCTGATGCAGGTGAAATTGCAGGATGGAGGCAGCAGGTAGGTAGAACAGTGTATTAATGGTTTTTTAAATGCTTTTTAACTTCTCAATAGCCTGCTCTGATCTGAGGCAGCCTCTCTCAGCTTTTAAGGATAGAGTGCCAAAAAGTTGCTCTGGGAGATGATGAATCCCACCCTGGTCCAGCCAAGTCCTGACGGTTTGTGGAAGACCTACTTTGCTATCAACTTGACAGAAACAGGAGCTTTTGTATTTGCTGTTAAAGACAATTTATTTATAAGAAATAAATATGTCAGGAAGATTAAAATTCAGGTTTGAAGCAAGCCTTTTTATTAAACCTCCTGAGGATTCAAATTGGTATTTCTCTCATGAGGTTTGATTAAAGTCCTTGGCTGCAATAGCTACATTCGGTTCGATTCCAAGTGTAACAAGTGATATTTTTAAGAATAAAAATGTGTGCAGCACATTCCTGTGCCTGCACAGAGCTAAGTGGAAATGGCAAGACAAGCACATTGGTTCTGCAAGCACGCATAGATGGTCTCCGTGCTGGGGACATGTAGGGCAGCACGTACTGCGATGCTCTGGTGGAGGGTGAGGATGGAGGGAACGATCCAACTGGTGAGGACATTGTGTGATCATGGACTCTTAGTGCCTGGCTGAAGCTCCTTCCAGCAGCTTCCATCCAGTGCAGCAGCCATGAACATGGAGCAGGAGGTGAGAGGGTGGGTGATAATGCTGCCATGTGGTACAACCATGTATTAGACACAAAAGAATCCACACAGGAAAACAATTGTGTGATGTCCCAAATGAGAAAAGAGCTTCTTTGCCATATCTGTGCCAGCAGACCCAAGAGTACCTGCTGCCAGCTGGGTTTCCCAGCAAAAGCTGACCTGTCTTTTCCCCAGGGACTGCTATTAATTGCCTGTAGATTCTCTGATGTCTAGTAAGGAAAACACAACGTGGCCTTTTCCTCAGCGGGGCTGTTAATTATATCTTTCACTTCTCTGACAAAATTTTCCTCAGGAAATTAGGCATAGGGTATCAAAATGTCATTATGATTTTGTTTCTCTAGAGCTGGCATCGGTGAGGTACAACAACAACAGTGCCATGGCAGATCTCTGGCTGGCAGTATCATCCAGGGACTGTATCCTCCAGGGATGCTCAGAACCCCATAGCTCCTCTGAAGACCTCTTCCATCAGAAGCCTAGGATGAATGACCTGTCCCTGAGTCATGGGAAAAGATCCTACCCTTAGTTTTTTACTGAGCTGGAAGCACGTGGTGAGCATCTGCCTTGGGATTTTAAACAAAGGGGTTAAATGGGTTTTAGCTATGGGATAATATCTTCTTTTTTTCTCCAAATAACCTCTATAGGGTGCAGAGCTCAGTACTTTCAGGTACTAGGAGCTCCTCTATTTTGAGGGCTTAAAAACCACTTAACAAGGTATCCCCTTCCCTGAGATGTGCCACTGTTCCTGTTCATTTGAGGTTTGGTGCTGGCGTCTGCAGATGAAACAGAAGGAAAATGGCTTTATAAGGTTAACTCCAGGGGAACGGCATCCATCCTTTTTCACCCTGCTGTCTGAGCAAGCACTGGGCAGGGTGGGAGAGACTGGCTGGGGACTGGCCGGCCTGAGTGGCCAGATCCATATCAACACTGCAACAAACTGGTATAAAAGATCAAATTTTTCCTCTCCCTTTTTAGTGTGGTTTATGCCTTATTTATGACTCTCATTGAAAGCAGGGAGCAAGCACAAGGACATGGGCAGAATAATATACCAGAAAAAGGTTGGGGAGAGGAATTACCAGGGAGAATAAATTCTTGGAGTGAAAATAAGGCTGTGCTGGGGGGAGAGGCATGGGGACAGGGACTCAGCCTGAATGGGGAGCATCCAGGCTCTGGGTGAATCATGGCTCAGGAGTTATAAAAGGCTTGAAGAGAAAATGGATCTGGTGTGGGTGAGGACTGGGAGTTGGGTGCAGGCTGAGAGTAGGGAAGCAGGGCAGGACCCCAGGAGCAGCTGAACCCCAAGGACAGGATGACAGAATGATAGTCGTCCCCTTGGACAGGCTTCACTTTTCTCAGCCCATCCTCTCTGTCTGAGTTGCAAGGCTGAAGTTGAGCGTATGGAGAAAGGAGGTGTTGGGATGCAGGTGCTGAGCTCCTCTCTGCTCAGGATATAACTCCAAACCCAGTGTGCAGCTAACCTAAACCCTAGAAATCATTTCAGGGGAAGAAACAGAAGTCTCTCCCTCCTTTTGGAGCACTTCACAGCTTGCAGAAGTGATTTGTGCTGCTTCCACTGGACACGGAAAGGTGTACGTACAAACATGATCCCTCACTTCCTCTGGTGTAAAGTAACCTCCCTCTCCTAGGGAAGGAAAGCAATGAAATGAACTCATCATCCTCCATGAAACACCTAACCCAGCCAAGATCCATCTCAAAAATAGATGGTTGTGATATTAAGCAGTGTGCATGTGGCTGTATGTTAGGGGAGGTATGGCAAAGTAGTTTTGTGTGCATGAGTATTTGAATGTGCCCTTGGTGACTGTGGGTGACCATAAAAACCCTGGTAAGGGACCACTCTTTGCTTTCCCATGCCAAGAGGCTGAAAAATCTAGAAAAGCTGGAAATTGGTCTTCCAAGGTCCTGTTCATGCAGCTGCTCTGTGCAGAAGCTTTGCAGCCTGAGCTTGATGCCTCGCTCAGACCTGGGTGAGCCATGGCAGAGGGGGAAAAATAATATGAAGTAGCCCAAACTCCCAAATTAATTGAGGCAATGTTTTTCCATCATGGCTTCTCCGTCTCCAAGAAGAGCCTCTGTTATTCTGCACTGACCTGAGACAATTTGTCGGAGGTCAGTTCAACCATGACAGGAGAGAATGTCTGCTCCCATTCCAGCTTTCCCTTCTGATCTGAGCTTGGTTTCCATGTTTTTTTCCCAAAGTAAAAAGTTTTTTTTCTTGCTTCTCCTTCAGCAGGAGGAAACTGCTGTAGGAGCAGTAACTTCTACCATGGTAGAATCTTGCCAGCACCATACCCACAGTGAAATACAGCTCCCACCAGACCAGGTTGCTCAAAGCCCCATCCAGCCTGGCCTTGAACCCCTACAGGGATGTGTCTTCCACAACTTCCCTGGGCAACAAGTTCCTCACCACCCTCACTGTAAAGAATTTGTTTCTAGTATCTAATCTAAATCTTTCTTCTTCCAATTTAAAAGTTACCCCTTGTCCTGTCAATAACCCCCATTTCAGTGGAGCTGAAATTGTGATGGTGAGGCCAGCAAGTACTCATGTGGCTGGTTGACACAGCTCCCTCCCGGTGATGCTCCACATTGACTCCCTAGGAGGAGCAGCTCATGGCTCCAGGGCTGGGTCCAAATTTCTCTTCACCAGCCACTTCCTTCTCCCTGGAAGGTGGCACTGTGATATAAGTAGGGATTGACTAATGCTGTTTTAAATCCAACCTTGGATTTAAGTAAGTCCTACCGAAAAGAGGTAATTTTGCTCTTTTCCCCTGCCCTCTTCTTCCCTTCTCTTCCCTTGGGCAAGCAGGGATGATGGACTGAGCTTGGGATGGGATGAGCAATTGGGTGGCTTTTAACGCCCGAGCCCATCTATCAAAACTGGGCACTAAAGAGCTCAAACACCCTCTTTGTGAGGGTGGGTGTCTGGAGGGGACTGGGTCACACCAGTCCTGGGGAAGGGGTCTGGCGTGCGAATCCATGGAACGTGGGATGTGAGGCCACGTCTCGCTGCCTACTTCCTGATGTAGGTCACAGGAAGAAAGTGAGTGTTTATTCCCTTTGACAGCCAGATTACTGTAGCCAAGGGAGCAAAAATGTTTGGAGGCTTTACAACACAAATCACTCAAGATTTTGGCCTTTTGGTTTGGTGTCAAAAGCCCCGTCCATGTCCCCCCGCCCCTTCACTCCTGCCCTCAGGAAGAACAGAGAACGTGCAACAGGGGTACTTGACTTAAAGGACTTAAGACTTAAAAGATTTAAGGATCTTTTTGGCACATTTACTCATCTCCCCCAGGGAAATTCCCACTGCAGAGCAAAAGCAGACCTTTCTCCCCTCCCTGTGCTCTCTCTTTCCCACTCCCATGGGCAGGTCAAGCATCTGTGACCCCAGCGCTGTCTGGGGTGCGAAGAAAAAGTCATCCAGATAACCATCACAACCATGAATCATAATTGGAGGTGCCAAGGCGGGTCGGAGCAAATATATCGCATCTCATCTTGGCTGTCGAACAGAGGTCCAGCAGTGCTGAGCCCCTCCATGCCCTGGGTCGGGCTTCTCCTTGCGGGCAGAAGTGATGTGATGTACTCCCGTGTGAAATGACAGAGAGAAGATATGGAGGCTGAAAATTAATAGGAAGGAGGTGTGTAAATGGTTGCACCCAACTCTCCTTCACCCAGTCGTTTTACAGTGCTCTGGATTCATGTGGCAGATCTAGGCGACGACCACAGAGAACACCAGAAATTATGTCCTCTGATTTTCTATGTCTCTTTTCATCCTATTTATCCTATTCCTGAAAAACACAAGGAATTCCCACCAAATTGATGTGTCTTGCCTCACAGACATACACGTGTCAATTTCAGCACAGAGACGAGTTGGAAAATCCAGCAGAAGACGGACAAAAATTGCCCATCACAAATTCCCTTCGTATCTTCCAAACCGGGGAGGTTGCTAAGTGACAGAAATTCTGCTTGCACTAACACACTGTGAGAACTTGAGCGCTTAAAAGCAAGAAAATGGCTATTTAGGGCCATGATAACTCATGTTCTTCAGGAATAACCAAGAAGGTGTTTGTTCTGAGAGGACCGGGGATATTTTCACCCAGAAATTAAATTTGAAGGAGATGCATATCGCCTTCAGTGGAAACTTCAACTCATCTACACCTTGTCTCCAAATGCTTGCTGGGATGTGGACTGTGCGTAGTGACCCACACATACGTGGAGTGATTTTAGCCAAATTTGTGGCTAGGGAGACGAATGGGCAGAGCCCAGGGGGTCCACGCACCCGTACCTCAGTTTCCCTGGAAGGTAGGGACAGTCATTTGCTGTAGGGACAGTCATTTGCTGAGGCTGGGAGCCCAGCACTGTGAGTGCTGGCCCAGGCACAATGCCCCCAAGACAAAGGAGGAAGGAGGGCTCGCACGGACCTTTGATAGCTCCTCCCTTGCTTGGCTTTACCCAGGAAAATTTCCAAGTATGTGGGCTTGATCCTATCTCCTTTACCCCACACTGGTGTCTTCAGTGTCTATCAGCAGTGGCAGAGCTTCCGTGCAATCAGCCTGGCTGCTTCCACTCTCCTCGCTGCTGACCAGCTCCATTTTTATTTTTTTTTTATCTGCTGTTGTCGGGATTGCTATTTTGTGATCCCATTTAAAATCATCGATTTACCACAGAATCCTCAATAAGCAAATTTGAGTAATTGAACCTGTTATCTTGCTATAGATCACATGGTGCTGGGAGTGAGGGGAGGAAGAGGGAAGGAGAGGAAAAATAAGAAAGAAAAATGGCTGGAGCTCCCCACAACCAGCCTGGATCCATACTGCATTGCATTACAGTTCTCCGAGCCCTGTGGAGGTCGGATGGTGATTTATGTTTTGCAGTCCAGGAGGGGGAAGAAGGTCTTTGATCCCTTTATTTGCATTTAACCAAGATTTACCGCTGTAGAGAGCATGAGCTAAGGCTGGACCCCAAGAGCTTTGCAGGGTGGGCAGGCACAGCACCTATAGAACCTGTGGGACAGTGGAGAACTAAGTTGGGTCCCAAGGGTCAGAAAGTGGGAAGGAGCTGGATTTTTCCACCAGTGATCAGCAACAACCACAACTGTGGACGTGAGTAGCACAGCCCCAAGCACCAGTAGCATCATTTCTTTTTTCAACTTGGTTCAAAGGTTTCTCCTCTCTGCTGGGGAGGTTTGTAGCCCAAGATGCCACGTCAGAATTAGAGATGAGCCAATCCCAGAAGCACAAAGAGGGCAGGACTTAAGATACCTGTATCTTCTCAACAACAGCCATTAGCTGGGAATCAAATAAGAGCCTGGTGAAGCTGCCGCAGAGAGACTTTGCTTCCACACTAATGGATGAAGACCTCTCTCCTGATCATAACACACAATGCAAAGCCTAAATACAAAATCATGTGATAGAGAGAGGACCTGGCTAATTTGTGCACTGCAGTGATTTGAAACATATTGCGAATGGTTAGAGTGCGGAGAGAAAGTAATCAGGTTAAAATACAGCTACCAGTAAAAATGTCTTTAAATGCACACTAATGAAAAAAATTCAACTCCTTTCCAGAGGGTTCAGGAGTTGCTGTATGGTGGCAGGCTCCTTGTGCCCTGGTGCATTTGCAGTGTGCAGATCCTTCATGTAGGCAATGCCATCAGCTGTGATGGGACCAGAAATGGTGTTTCTTCATGAAATGGCACTGAACTTCTTGCTGCTCCAGAAAAGACCTGGCTTGTCTCTCTTGCACCTCGAAAGCTTTCCAAGCCCATAACTTCTGCTTAGCTTAGGTGAAATGGAGATGAGCTATGATGCTGCTCATGTGGGCTCTTACACAAGCAAAGGCTGCATGATCTGTGTGGTGACCTCACGCAGTGCTCTCTCAGCAAAAAATATGCTTTCAAGTTGTAAAGATCCCCAAAGTCCCAGTTTCTCTTTGGGAAATAGTTCTTCAATTGATGGCGATGTAATTACGTGATGAGCTGGAAAGACAGCTTTCCCCATTAGCACGGGAACGCTGCCTCTCCATCCATCCATCCAAACTAGGCTGAGAGACTGAATTCTGGTAATTTCCTCCAGATGGAATCATTTCTATGCTGGAGGGAGTCATTCTGGCTTGAGAAATACTCCTCCTTCCTCCCTCTGCCAAACACCCTGGGGCCCTGCTCGTGCACCCTCCCAGCTTTCTTTGAAGGCATTTTGGCACGTCTACCTTTTGGTAGAGGTGAGCCAAGGCCAACCCCCCCAGAGACGTCCACACTCTCAATACCTCCTTCTCAGCTATGCCAACAACAGATTTATTTGTGGTTTTCTTTTTCCCAGTTCTGGAGCATTTCAGAAAGAAAAATCTCTTTCCAGAGACATCATCTCTGTTCTTGGTCTGTTCCAGTCAAAATCAAAAGATGGTTGATTTCAGTTTTTAAGGCAAAAAAAATATATAAATGCAATCAAAGGACGTGTCAGGGGGAAAGAAGTTTCAGAACAAAAGATCGAAGCAGCTTATTGCAAGCCAAGAAAACATGTCAAAAAGAAATATTTTTATGTTTGAAGGTATTTCCCTTTTCTCCTGGAGTGCCTTGGTGTTGCAGCCACAAGCGATGAGGTGAAGCAGGGACAAATTCGAGGGACTCAGAGCAAGCTCCTGAGATGCTGCACGTCCATCACTCCCAAAACAGCCAAGGCGATGTTTGCCCACCCCCAGCAGCATCCCTGCCACCGCCTGGTCCTACCTATTTATTTAATGCTACAAGATATGTCCTCAGTGTCCTTCAGTGTTCCTGAAAAGCCTCACTAGAGCAGGTGATTTGACCAGGTCAGGCTCAGCCTCAAGCCCCTGAGGGCTTTCCAAGTAGCTGGGACCAAGGATTATGCTGGGGCAGGCATCTCTCCTACCATCCCCTCTGTCTGCACTTGGATTTTGGGGGTTTTTATTTTTGTGGGTTGGGTTTTTTTTCCCCTGCATATTTATTTGGCAGCGTTTGCTGAGTCTAATCCCAAAAAGCAGGTCCCTGCAGGCATCTGTGCTGGGGAAGAAGTAGTTTAGGGGATTCCATTGACTCCCTGTAGGGCTGCCTCTGCTTTTAGATAATTCTGAACCTGCTGGTCAGTGCTCAGAGCAGCTGTGAGTATCAACAGTACTGGGTAAGCACATGGAGAAGAGTTGCAACCCTTAGTAGACTCTAGAAAATCCAAGGTGGGATTCAGACCTGCTCATGGAGCTCGCAGAGGTGATGAACAGTACAGGTGAGCTGGGGCCAGCTCTCACTGGGTGCTTGTCTGTGTTTCCTGACTCACATGCCTTCTCTTGAGCTCCCCAGAGGACTCCATAAAGTGGTATTTGGATTTTTTCAATCTAGAGTACTAGATCTCCAATCTACAACTCCAAGAGTCCTCCTTATTCACCACATAATCCCAGGACCATTTGAGATGAGCCGCCAGCACAATGTGGCAATTATGCCTCATTTTGTTTAACTATGTATGCGGGAGAGCCAGGGAAAGTGGTGCCTCTACATTCCTCCCACCCCAGACCTCAACCAGGGTGGTGTTTATTCATCTGCTCAGTGCGGTCCTGCCAGGTGAAATGTATTTCTACTGGTGAAACAGAAAGATATAGGCTCCCAAGAATGAGCAATATTATTTACATGGCATTGATCGGTGTAGAGCTTTTGCTGGCTCAGCAGTTAGAACCCCTGATTTTCATCAGTGGAGTGCTTAACTCTTGGCTAATTGGATTTGCTGTCGTCAGCGTGATCTATGCCGCCTCCAATTACCCTCTATGGCCCTGGCTGGGCACCCGACGGGGACAGGGAGCCAAAAGACCTGAACCCCTGCAAGGTCAGGGCGGGCAAAATCATCCTGTTGTGCTGGGACATCAGCTCCCTGGTAAAGAATAGTGATAAGGAGATGGAAAGTTTGGGCAGAAGAAGGATTTTTCCTTGCTCTAAGGCGAGCTGTAGTTTTAACTGGCCAAAATGGCATCCTGCAAAGGACAGAATCAGACACTGTAAATCCAGAGAGGGTGTGAAAATTTGCTGTGATTACTTACTTAGCAGTGAATTATTATTTCATTAATTAAGGCAGCATCCAAGACTGCAGAGTCACAGGCTTCCCAGGGAGGTAAGGATGTATTAGTGTCAAGTTAAACTGAGGCACAGATGGATGAAGATATTTCCCAGGGCTACCTGGGAGCTTTGAGGGACCAGGTCTCGTGTCCTGTCCCCATCATCTGGGAACATCACAAAATACTTTTTCCATGACCAGTCTGGTCTTCCCAATCACATCCCAGTTTACCTCAGGGCTGAGATGATTTCTCCCACCACACAAGTTCCCATGCTGCAAAGCAGTTCCTTCTTTTGACTCCCAGTGAAGAAGCACAATGAAAACCCAAACAATGCCATAAAACAGGTAATGTGAAAGAAACAAGGATCTGTCACTTTTTGTCTCCACAGGCAAAAGGCTTTGTTTTCCCTGGACTGGCACTAAAACCCACTTATTTTGACCCCAGAAGTGTGGAGACCCCAGGTTCTCCGCTGTCAAGAAAAAGACCCTTGGGTTTTGTGGTCCCTGTCCCTGCCCAGAATGTCTCCAGCCATGTCCCCACCTCATGTGGCTCTGTCCCCGTGATGGGACATCTCCAGAGGAGCACAACAGGGATGTGCTGGGGTGGGAGTGGGGTAAAATGGCCCTGATAGCTGTTGCCATCCAAGAGAAAACCCAAGGAACAAGAAAATGATGGAGGATTCGAGGGAGAAAAAAGAGTGTGGGGGGAAGCTGGGGCTCAGCAGAGGAATATTTCCATTTTTTTCACTCTCACTCCTTGCTCTGTTGTATGAAAGGATTGGATGCTTTATGAGGTCCAATTTTTATTTTTAAGAGCATATAATTTTTAAAGGGGATTCTTAGGTTCTTGGGAAGGTGGCAGAATCGGGGGGGGGGGAAGCCTCTATCAGGGTGCAGGGGTGCCTGTCCCCAGCTCTGCCTCCTCCTCACAGGTGGTTTGTGCAGCCTCACAACGCTGCATTAAAATGCAAATTTGTCCCTGCCTGCTGGGAGCAGATAGTAAAACGCTAAACAGGAAAGAGGCAGCAGAGAATAAACAGAGGGCAGCACAAGAGGAGGGCTGGAATAGAGGCTTCTTTTTAATTATTTTTCCTCTTTCTTTTTTCCTTCAGTGAAGATTTGGCTGTTTGATGAGGGGCTATTTAATGGGATCTGAAGGTGCTCGCTGCAGACTAGCTGGGTGCTGGGGCGCAGGGTGGCCTTTCCCAGATGGGGCCGCCTAAATCACACCAGCTCAACTGTGGGGTTTTTTTTTTTTTGTTTGTTTGGTTTTTTTTAATTCCATGTCTTAACTGGTAATTTCTGATGGAAAAAAAAAATCACAGTACTAGGCGTGAAGAATCAAGAAGACCAGCTTGAGGTGGGACCAGGCTGTTGGTGAGCTGCTTTCCTCCTGCTCCTAATGGCTGGGGGGGGTTGTGCTTTTAAAGGCTGGGGTGGTAGGTGATGCTCAGGGGCAAGTGTATATACACATTTATAGGTGTCTATGTGCATCCACACACCCTTGCACCTGAGCAAAGTCCTTTGCATCAGCCCATACAGGGACTATACACATACATCCTTTATATATATATTTATTTTATATATATATATATATATAAAAAATAAATATATACATGCGCACACACACATATATATGCATATGTATAAAGTATAATTATATACATATGTATGAATTATAAATATATACATATTTATATCTCAATAAATAGCTATACAGCTATATAGAAGTTTTTGCTCTCTTCATTCAAAAGCAATGCCACCCTCAGCAGGTTTCTTGCCCTCCCTGCTGCCCCTCGCCCGTCACTACACCATCCCCACTGCAACGCTGGCAGCGGTGAAGTGGCTGGATGCAGGTGCCAGGGTGGGGAGACCCACCTGAGGACACAAGCTGGGGATGCACAGGCATGAGAGAGCATCATCAGCCACTGCAAACAGCTCCCCCAGTCCATGGGCACTGCCTTCCCAAAGGCTCTGGGAGACCCAAGTCAGATCCATCAGCTGAAATGAGAAGTGATGGGCTGGAAAACCGCCGCTGATGCTTGGTGTCAGACCTTGGGCCTGGCTATAGCAGCCGAGTGACAGGAGGAGGTGGTGGGCGAGCAGCCAGCACTGCTCAGGAGGGGGCTGGCAGAAACTAAACAGAAGAAGGAGAGTGAAGCTTAGGGGGAACTCAGCCATGGGGACACCCCACATTGAGCCCAGACATGCTGATCCCTGACCTGTGCAGATCTGTGTCCCCTCTTGGATGCCTTCCACCTTTGCAGCCCCTGAGATGCACTCATGGACCAGGGGCCAGGTGCTGCCATGACTTATTGCAATTATAAATTTTTATTATACACTTTTCTTACCTTTCCCCCCCTCCTTATCTTTTTTTTTTTTTCCCCCCTAACAAATATTCATATATGTTAATTTAACAAGGAGATTTGGCAGTTCCAAGCAGGGAAATTGGCTGTATTAATTTTACTGCTCAGAGCTGCTATCAGCTCAGGGGCTCGTTCAGCCAAACCTGGGTCCTTTAGATAACGGGTCACAGTAAAACCCAACTGCATCAGCTGCCTGGCCTTTGAGCACATCTCAATTTCCCCCTGTATTTATATATATGTATATATGAAATTAGCAGAGCTATCAGGTAAGTTTTAAGGCCACTCGGGTGAGAAATCTTCATAGCCCAAAAATTGATAAATTCTTTATAGAGAGTTTTGAAACGCCACACACCACCACAGGCTGCTGGTTGCCTGACAAAGAAACTGAGGCACGGGGGCCACTGAGGATGGGGATGCAGCATCACCTCATCCCTGCTGAGGAGGGGAGGATTTTGAAGAAAGGAATCCCAAATCGACAGTTTTAACTCCAAAGTGCTCAGAGCTTAGGTGGGAATCAAAGCCAAGCCACGTCCTCAGGACCCCCAGTAGTGTGTTCCCCCCAAGAGCAGACCCTGCTCCCGCCCTGGGCACTGTGGCAGAGTATGGATACCCATCACAGTGCTGCAATGCCTTTTGGTTTTGGCTTTTTGTTTCATTGTGTTTTTTTTTTCTTTTCCAGTCTTTTATTTAAGAAAAAGGAGAAAGAAAAAGAAAAGTAAAAAATAAAAATAAAAAAAAAAAGAGACACAGTGGTGGGTAACTTCCAATCCAGAATAATCCGCTGCCAGCCTCCACCTCCCCCCTCCATCACATGATGCTGGAGGGATCCCCGTCCCCACACTCTTGGTGCCCACAGATACCAGTGCACACCCTGGGAGCCCCCCAGCCCCAGTACCCCCGCAATGTTAACCTGGCTGAGGATGCTCTCCTGGGCTGGAAGATGGGATGACCTTGGGCTTGGGGGGGGCCTCTCGGGAGAGCCAGAGGGGCTGGGAGCTGCCACCAGCGCAGAGTGATTGGGGAGGCAATATGTTACAGCAGACAGAAGGCACCATGGAGGCTGAGCCTGGCTCCTGGCATCCCAGGGGGAACTGGGTTGTCCAGGTCTGGTTGTGGGTGTCCCCATCCAGGCTGTCCTCCCCAGGGTGGGGGGAAGCCCCCCGCACTAGCTCCCAGTTCCAGAGCCACATCCCAGCACCGAGAGGGCAGAAACCAGGGGCTGGCCCTGGAGGTCCCAGCAGGGTTGGTGGGTGGGGGGCCCAGGGCTGGCCCTACAGATGGCAACAGAGAGAGGCAAGGGCAGGCAAGCTCACAGGCAGCCTGGCCACCCCTAAACTGCCCATGCCTGGGGTTCCACAGCCCTTCCCAGGCAGCAGGAGGGGGCAGAAGCAACTGCTAATGGTCCCCAAGGGATGCTCTGATGGCAAACATTACTGTTCCCATCCCAAAGGGAGCAGAGCAAACCTAGCACTTGGGGCTGGGGGACAGCCAGTGACAGGAACAGCTGTTGCCCATGGGTCTCCAGCCCCCTTAGCAGCCAACCTCCCCTCCAGCCTCACCCGGCATCACCCACAGCATGTGGCAGCAGCGTCTGGGTGGGGGACAACCCCCCCCCAACACCACAACAGCCATGGGGCAGCAAACCCCTGAACCAGCACTCGTCTCCAAAATTGTGCAACAGAGCGCAGCAAAGGCAGGAGAGGTGCCTTTGGGAAGCCCCCACTTGCCACCTCCCCCCTGGGCTCCTGGAGGGGCCCAGGACATCTCCCTTCTCCCATACCCTGCACAGCAGGACCTGCAGCATCGTTCTGTCCCCTTCGTTGTTGGACAGACACACCGAGATTTTGACCCCATCCATTTCCTGCCCCTCAACTCACTTCCCTTGCTGCAGGCTGGCACACTGGGGGGGCCACGCACGTGCTGCTGCCTCCCCTGGGAAAATCAGACCATAAAGGGCAAGAAAAGAAAAAGGGGCACCCCCGGGGGTGCCTTCCAAGGAGATGAGAAGAATGTGAGATGTGCAGAAGAGGGAACGCGCAAGAGAGCCAAATTTGGGTCTTCAGCCCTTGGGAAGCAGCCGGTGTGGTATGGCGTGGCATGGCGTGGCACGGCGTGGCATCCCCCCCCCCCCCCCCCCCATCCCCTCTGCCCCTGCGTTAAGCAATCTCTTTGATTCTGCGGATATAGTTGTGAAGCTCTTTGGGGTCTTGCAGCCCCATGTCCTGGCAGACCCACTCCAAGTCCTCCTCATCAGCAATGGGGATGGAGTTGTACGCCAGCTCGTCAGAGGGCAGCGTGGCAAAGGTGGTGAACTTCACCCGCTTCCGTTTGGAGGTGGGCGAGTTGAGCGGGTCCTCACTCTGGTCCCGTGTGGAACCCCCCGAGGAACCGTCCCCACGACCATGGACCTGGCTCTGCACGCTGGTCTGCGAGCTCCCACTGCTGTGGTGGTCCCCGTGGCAGCAGGTCTGGACATTTTCCAGGGGGTTCCCAGGGCTCTCAGGCTGGGGGGAGAGGTCATTGTGAGCCCGCAAGGGTTGCCCATTGCCCAAGAAGACCCAGTGGTGAGAATGGTCCATGTTGGTCTGGCCTTCAGGTGGGATGCGTTTGTGCCGATATTTCAGCACAAAAACAATGCAGTTGATGAGGAAGACCAAGATGGCCAGACAGAAGACACCGAGGAGGGCATACATGCCTATCTCCAGGTCTGTCAGCCCCCTAGTCACCTGGACGAAGCCAGTGGGAATCGTGGGGAAGTCTTCAGTGGGGTGAGATGCACTGGACATCCTACTGTCCTCACTGGGCTCTGCTTTCCTCTCCACCTCTGCCCGCAGGGTGGTGCTTGCCCCTGTCTCCACCAGCCCTGGCTTGCTGGACACATGGTCATAGTCGTAAGTTGGGTCCTCCTCAGACCCAAAGTGGACCCGCACACTGGCCAAGGCTGTGAAGAGCACGCTCTTGCGCTTGGTCTTCTGGCAGCTCTCGCAGATGACCAGCTCAGCTCGCAGCAGCTCCCCTGCGCCCTCGCTCTCGGCCACCACCAAGGGGAATGCCCGGTCCTGGGTCACCGAGACCACCTTCTCATCCAAGCTGCTCACCACCACGTTGTAGTCCTTGGGGTCATAGAGGGAGAGGGGGGCCGTGGTGCCGTCGCTGTAGGAAATCCACAGGCTCAGGAGCGCTTCCTGCAAGACCAACACAGGCACGGGTTGCCCAGCATGATGACAGTCCCATCTGCACCCATCTGTCCATCCCGCCATCCATCCCTCCTCTTTTCCATCCTTCTCTCCACCCAATTCACCCTTTGTCTTTCCATCTTCCATCTTGGTCTTTACAACCATTACCTAGTTTTACCCTTTTGTCTGTTCTTCCCTAAATTTTCCCTGTGGTTGCCCAGGCTCACCACAGAGCCCAGCCCCAGAGGTGCTGGGAACTCTAGGATTTCCTCCAGACCCCTTTGTCCCCATGCTTGTGTGCTGTCTCCAGGCTGAGCAGAATTGGTTCAATGGGTCTGCATGAAGGTTTCTGGGGTACTTTGGGGGTCACCAAGGTGTCTGAAGGACAGCGGGTGCTGTGGGGGCCTAGGATGACTGTGCAAGGGGAGTGACGTGACGTGTTGCAGATGGAGCCCTCACTCCACCCCAAGACCCACACTGGGCTCTCCAAGCCCCAGTGCACCCCCCTGGCCTCACCTGCTTGAAGAAGCTGAGGGTCTGTTGCACGGACGTCCGAGCAATGATAGTGTGGCTATTGCCAGGGCTGGGGTGGAGGGACAGGGAGAGGCTGGACACCACCTGGGCCTTCAGGTCCGTGATGCTGACCTTCTCCTCCGCCACTGTCACCAGCGTCTCGCCTAGCACTGCCTCCATGAGCGGGGACACGACCTGCAGGGGACGAGGGTGCCCGTCACCACCTGCCACCCCCAGCCCAACTGGCCGAGTAGGGGCAAAGGTGGCTGGGGGGGGTACCTTGAAGAGCGTGGTGCCCGGCTCCCTCCCGGCCAGCGTGAAGCTGTCCACCATGTGGGCCACCCGCGGGTCGTCCACACGCATGAAGTCGCTGACCAGGTCGGTGACTTCCACCAGCCAGTCGGGTCCCAGCATGGTGACAACCTGCCCCATGCCCTCGGCCGCCGTGGTGTGGAACTGGGTGAAGACCTGCAGCGTGGCATGCTGGTACTGCAGGGCGCAGCCACGGTTCTGCTTCCGCTCCTCTTCATCCTCCTCGTGCTCGCTGTCCCGCACCGACCTGCAGGATGGGGTAGTGGGTAGGAAGTGCTGCCAAGCTCCCTTCTGCTGAAGCTCTTCAGCCCCTCCAGAAAAGGAGAGGTCTGGTTGGGCAGGGAGAAATGCAGGTTTCTCACCAGGCACTGGAGAAACCTGATGGCTCTTGGCCAATAAGATGCCTGTTGCCCATGAGGTCTCTAAGGACTTTAGCAGCCCATGGCAAGAGGGTCACTGGCATCTCTGCCTCCTAACCAACTAAGAGGACAAGGTACCTTGGGTTGGGATAGACATCTGGAGGTCTCTAGACCTCAAAGATAGGGTAACTTCAGAGCTTGGCTGCTCCTGGCCACATTTTTGTGGAGGAATTTTGACCATTTCCAAGCTCCCCAGCAGTTCCAGCGTTTGATCATAGTGAAATTTTCCTCCTTCCATAAAAACCTGCAACCTGTGTCTCTCACCTTTTTACTGTGGACACCTGAGATGATTTTGGCTCCACCATCTTTAAAACCCCCTCTTTAAGCAGCTGAACAAGGCAACTATAGCACTAGAACACCTTCACCAGGCTGGACAGACCTTAAATGCAGTGGCTCAGCAGCACCCACCTCCTGTCCGGAAGGATGGGGACTCTCCAGCCCTTCACTTGGCTCAGCCGGGTGTCCGAGAGCTCAATGTGCAGCGGCAGTTTGGGCACCCACACCGTCATCTCCAGCGGGGCAGAGAGGTGCTCATAGGTAAAGGTGACCCGGGCACTCATGGAGCCCCGCGACTCCTTCCCACTGACAAAGACGTAGTCACAGCTGCTGGAGACCTAGGGGAGAGAAGAATGGTTTCGGTTGGAAGGGACCTTAAAGATCATCTAGTTCCAACACCCCTGCCCTGGGCAGGAACATCTCCCACCAGACCAGGTTGCTCAAAGTCCCATCCAGCCTGGCCTTGAACCCCTCCAGGGATGGGGCAGCCACAACTTTCCTGGGCAGCCTGTTCCAGTGCCTCACCAACCTCACAGGAAAGAATTTCCTTCTAGTATCCAATCTAAATCTTCCCTCTTCTGCTCCTGCAGACACACCAGAAATCCTGGCAGGAAGTTGCCTGGAGGATGGTAAGTGCTGGAGGAGCCAAATTTCACCCAGCACATACATGGTTAAAGTTGGCCTAGGGCCCGAGGTCCCCGCTCAGAGGTGTGGACCCTCCATACACCATAGCCATACCATGTACTTCTCCCAAAACCAGCTCCTCTGCCTACCCTTGCAGGCACCTTCATTTGGTGCTTCAGCTTCTTTGGCCCCTGCACTGAATTGCACCCTGCTACTGCACTTGAGCAAGAGGCACCCATGGGTGCTTCACAGAGGCTACAAATTGCTCATTCTGGACATTTGCCCCAAAACCTGCTCCACTCATGCCCAGAGGACACATGCAGTAAGCACAGCCCAGACCAGCTGTGTGCCTGTAACCCACCAGTGCCTCACAGAATCACCTAGGTTGGAAGGGACCTTTTAAGATCATCTAGTCCAAACAATTAAAAAAAAAAAAAAACACAAAGAAAAATCCCCACACCACACCCAAAACAACACCAATCCACTACTAATCCATATCCCCGAGCACCATGTTAACTCATCTCTTGAACACCTCCAGGGATGGTGCCTCAACCACCTCCCTGGGCAGCCCATCCCAATGCCTGACAACCCTTTCAGCAAAGAAATATTTCCTAATATCTAACCTGAACCTCCCCTGGCACAACTCATCTCTGTCCCTTCTGCTAACCCCAAGAAAAGCTTTGCAGAGTCCACTTGAATTCTCCCATTCATCTTCTTTCACTTTTAATTCCCATTTATGCAAATGCCATTAGTTAAATTTGCTATAAAACAAACACATCCTGCGGGGACCACTTATTATCAACCAAGCCGAGCCAATTAAGGGGCTAAGAGGATGCCACTGCAGCATCGCCTGTATTTCAGCTTAGGCCATTAGAGTCAACAGCACCTTCTCCTTCCCTGCAAGGGTGAGAGGAGACAACCAGGCTGAGGAGGCTCCAACCTCTCATCTGCAGCAGCCCCATGGCCCAACCCTGACCCCTTTTCCTCCCCCTACACCACCAAGAATTGCATCCAAGTTGTTTGCCGCTGGGGAAAAATAAAGCCCGTGTGCTCAGCCAGCAGTCACTCTCTCAGATGCAACAAGCACCCCAGCAGCACAGAAAGGCTTCTGTCCTTCAAGCTGTTCTCCCACGTGGATTCTCTGATGGCTGATAAGGAGTTGAGTCCACGCTGCATGGTAGCTGACAGCAGAGGTGTTGGCATCACTCCTCTCTCCCTCTCTTATCTTTGGGCATTTGCAGTCATTCAGTTGCAGGAACTTTGTATTTCTGAGCCCATGAGCAGGGCCTGACTTCTACAAGAGGTCCGTGTTCCAGCCGTGGGAGCCCACCACAAGGTGCCTGTGGTCCCTGGGACCAGTAGATGAGGCAAAGCACGAGACTTGGGCTCCTTGGGAAGTCCCCACTCCCCAGGCACAGGAGGGACGTGCGAAGCAGGAGGGTTTGTTCCTTGTCTTCCTATCAGAGATACCAGCTCAGCACATCTGAAAAGACAATCTCATCTCTGGCAGGGTGGTGTCTGAATAAAGATGAGCTCCTGGGCAAATCCTCCAGCAACAAAGTGCTCTGGATATTGTGCCATTTATCACAATAAATATGATGGGCTGCTGCTTGCATTACCTAAGCTAATAAATCCCCCCAGCATCTTCTTCTGCGGACCCCTTACTTAGCAATTGGGGGGGTTGAAACTACAACGACAAAAAAACCCCAGCACATCAGGCCTGTCCTGATGATGGAGTGAGTGCAGATTAGCTTTTAAATGAAGTGCACGTGTGTTCAGAGAAGCTTCCCGGATTTGCAGCAAGGCATCGGGAAGCGAGAGGCTGAGGTCTGCCTGGGCTCCCAGCCAAGGCACTGCCGGCTCCACTTCTGCAGCCAGGAGCTCCCCGCTTGGCACAGCCTCAAGCGTGGGATCAAGGGGACACATCTTCTCCAAGGCCCTCGGGAGTGGGAAGAGCCACCACAGCTGGGGGGACCCCATGTTGGCCGGCCAGGGATCCTGGAGGTGGCTGTGGATGAACAGTGTCCCCAAGGCTCAGCCCCAATGAGCTGACTTGCTCCTGGTGGCTCTTCAAGCAGGTTTGGATGGTGGCCTCCTAAGAAAGGTTCACTTAGCAGGTCAGGTTGAGCATCTCCCATTGAGAATGGCTGGTGGCAGAGGTGGCTCTTACACTTCCTGTGTGTCCCTCAACACATATGCAGTCCCCAAGGCCACAACACAGACAGGGAACAGGATTTATTTGTCTGCTGCCTTGAGTGATGAGTCCTCTTCTGCGGGCTGAGCACAGGCAGTCACCTGGTGTGCCCACAGAAGGGGATGAGGGTGACAGCTCCCGCCCACACTCTCTCATCATCCTTAATGGGTGGCTCTGGCACCTTCACAGCCATGTCCACCAGGTCCAAGACATTTCCCCTCCACGTTACACACAAGAGCAACCACTACCATGGGGAGAAGCTATCTCCCCGGTCCTCCTTCACGTTAAATTATTTACAGTAACACATAGTGCATCCCACTATGTAAGCTTTGATTTATGTAACAGGTTTACAGCCCTGACACCGTACTCATACTCCCCAATCTCAGCAGGTAACTGAGAGCTCCCTCGGAAACGAAGATCCAGCAGAAACACAAAATAACTCAGCAAGAAATTGCAAGGGGCTCTGAGTGGCGAGCGGGATGCGAGCAGGAGGCGAGCCGGGGCCGGAGGGCTGCTCCATGCATTATTCATCCCAGCTTGTGTGCATGTGTCTGCTCCCCCTCCAGGTCTGGGGATAGCGTGTAAATAGATTTATGAGTAGAAAGGCAGCACATTAAACAGTTTAAGTGTCTTGGAGTCCATCCTGAAGTGTATTATTGCTCCAGTGTTTTATCACGCTGCTGAGGACCGGTCTCCATAAATTAGACCCGATGCTGTAAATCGCACAGATAGGAGTTTTAGTCCAGAATTTGGGTAAACAAATTGTGACACTGGCTGTCACCCACACACAGACCACTGGGGACAGCAAGTCCCAGCAGGGCTGGGGCTCTGCCCGTCATCCCCTCAGCTGGAAGGGCAGCCAGTGGCTGCTGGTAAAGAAGGGGAAAAAGAGCAATGTCCCTGAGCCTGGGGACGTGGGAGAGCCCAGACCCCCAGCACAGCTCCTTGCCTGTGTCCAAGGCAGTGGGGACATGGAGAGGGTGGGCTGGCTGAATGTGTGCAGGGAGAGGGGTGGGGGATGTTGGGGAGAACGATGTCTAGGGGTGCACGGATGGAAATGGTAATGGAATAATAGGGACAGGCAGATAGATGGATACGTACAGTGATAGAGAAATGTATATAGATGAATGGGTCTGGTGATGGAAAAATCATGGATTTGAGGATGGGCTCCTGCCTCAGTGGCTGGCACAGATGTGTGGGCAATCGCTGCTGCTGCAACAGCGAGCCTTTTGCATTCACCTCATGGGCATCTCTCCCATGCAGCCCATCTTGCTCCCCTCCCTCAGCTCCCCCTTTCCCTCCATTGTCCCCAGCTGCCCAGTTCGTCACCAGCCCCCAGCCTGAGCTCAGCTCAGCGTCCCATCCAAATGGGAGATAAATGTTACCAGGAGGCACGAGTGAAGCCACTGATGGAAACGTGCAGCTTACACTGTGAGGCGACAATATTTCACCTTATCAGCACTAAGTGCCTGATAACCCATAGTTATTGCTGTTGCCTGGTGCCAGCCTGTGCAGCGCCGCAACAGCCCACGGCCTCTCCAGGGACAGTGACAAAGCGTCTTGTCCTTCTCTCGACAGATCCCAGGAAGAAGCACACGTGGACTGAAGCCACCGAGGGGATGATGCATGGGATGGGGTGGGCTTGTGTGGCACATCAGCTCAGCCACCAGCCCCAGCTCATCCAGCTCCAGCCCATGCCTCCTCCAGCGTTCACCCCTGAGGAAAGCTCAGCCCCTCCCTAGGACCATGAGAGCCCCCTCCCTACACCCACCTTGATGATGTCTTCGTTGTTGGACTTGCACTCGACCATAGCAGAGACGTCCACGATGACACCACTCAGCTCAATGGCGATGACTTTCACAGGAATGGCCACCGTCCGCCCCGTCAGGATGGCCGTATTGATGATTTCCGTGTCCTGGGAACAGGGTGAAAAGGAGACCACCATGTTAGAGGGCAGATAGTCCCTGATCCCAGCTGACCCCTCTCCTGCTCCATCCCTGAGGCAGAGAAGGACCCATGTGTGGGTGGGTGGGATGTATAGGTACTATGGGGCAGATGGGCTAGTAGGAGATCCCTCAGGGGGACCCAACCCATCCCCAATATCAAAGCAGATAAGCCAAGCTGAGGGCAGGAATCCACTCACCATAGCCAGGGGCACGATGGCCCGGATGTCCCTCTGGATGACTGTCAGCTCTGTCACCACCTTCTCCAGGTCGGGTGGGGGGTTGCGGCCCCGGTAGTCAATGTGCCACATGATGCGGCGCGTCACTGACTGGCTGGTGAAGTTCTCCATCTCAAAATCCAGCTGCATGATCTCAGAGGAGGAGTCCCCATCCCTGGGCAGGGGGACAGGAGAGGCACATGGTGAGACACCCCAGGATCAACATCAGACAGTCCCCTCTAGTGATGCAGATCATCCCCGGCAGGTCCCTTCTAGGTGCCACCATGATGCTTGTTCCAAACACAGCAGTCCTGATACCTGCCTCTGCTGAGGCTGCTCCCATGGGAACCTTCGGTATCCAAAGGGAATTGTCCCAGTGGGAGAGAGAAATGCATTTCATTGCCTCTCCCCAGCGGGAGAAAAACATCAGTGGCTCAAGCAGGCGCTCTCCCAAGGCTCTGGATGATATATTGCCACAGGGTGAGTGTGTGGCCACGGCCCCAGGGGATGGCGGGTGGCTGCAGGCAATGCCCTCATCTCCCTGGCTCCATCTCCCTGACAGCGTGGCTGGATTTACTGCTCCAGGCTGTTCCTGCCAGCACACTCCTGTCCCACAGGTCAAACCCCAAGTGTCCCACACCCAGGAGGGCAGCACGCTCGGGGATGGCAAATACGTTCCTATACAAGAGCCCAGCCCAAGCTCTGACTTTACAGCGCCTTCCGAAGCAATCACATGGGGAAACTGAGGCACAGAAGAACCACAGACAGCAGACAGGACAACTCCGAGCTAGAACTCAGGGCAGGGCTGTCCCCAGCCTGCACAGGCAGCCATGGGGATGCAGGGGGCACATGGGCAGGGGATGGGGGAGGCAGAGAGGACTGGTAGGAGATAACAGCCCCAAGACCATCTGCTCATCAAAACCCCACGCATTTAATGCTGCTGCTGGGGATGGTGGGACCCAGAGCTAATGGACAGGGAGTGAACTCTGGGGCATCCCTGAGGCAGGACAGGATGGAGATGCTGTGCACTGCCAAACCCAGCATGTAGTGCCAGCCCGAGGGGACAGGGGGACTCAGCAGCTGGTGTCCCTTGTCCTCTGTGTCATGGGTTGGTCACAGTCTGATGGCAGCAGCATAAGCCACTCTAAGACCCCATCCCTACAAGCAAACCTCCCTGGATGCCATCTTGCCCTCCTAACTCTGTGTCCAACTTGCAAATCCCTTTGGGGGGGGACTCAGGATTCAACCCCTCCCCACCCAAAACAGAGCAACCCCAGAGCCCCCACAAACCACACAGCCAGCAAAAGCTCCCCCAGAGCAGGAGGAAGGAAAAGGGTGAGAAGAGGTGAAATCCCTGTGGAAGGAGAAGCTGGGACCTGCCCTGCTCTCTCACTACACCATCGAAAAGGTCTCATCGATCTGTGGATACAGAATACAGTCAGGTTTCCTCTGATAAATATCTAATGAGTAAAAGAGAATAGACAAAGGGGAGAGCAAGAAGATGGGGCTGCTCCAGGCTGTGGGAAGTCCCGCTCCCACTGCAGGAACCATTGGTTTTTCAGTGGACATGCCTTGCAAGGGCTGGTGGGGTCCTGCTGGGACTTTGTGCCAGCTATGGGGCTGAAGGGGAACCGCCAAAGGCCACCTGGTCTGAAAAGGAGGATTTGGCTGCTTCCTGCCTCTTCCAACACAGAAGTATTAAATACAGCTGGGAAGAGCCAGGTCCAAAGGCAAACCAGAGCTGCAGCTTCATGCCAGAGGCAGTTCAGCGCCGGGACATCTCACCATGGGGTGCCCCTGGGTGTCCCAGGAGCCCAGCCAGGGGTCAGCCATCACCTTCTGCCCTCCCTGAGCATTGTCGGCTCTCAGCCACAGCAGAGACAAGAGCCAGGCTACCCAGAATAACACAGAATGCAGCTTCTGGGGTGAAAACCACCCAAAATTGGCCATTATCACCCCAAATCTCAGGGCCCTCGCCCTCTCCCTGCACAGCTGGTGCTGCTAAGAGACCCCAGAGCCCTGGCAAAGCAAACTCCTCGGGCTGCACAGCCCGGAGGGCAACACAGCTTTAAGCCATTCATACTTTCCATTCCGTTAATATTTGATGGAGTTGTTTGTGTAAAAGGTGATTGTAATCACTTTAAATTCATCCTCCGTCTCTAACCTTTCCAGGCTGATTTGACGTGGCGGCAGCAGCTGTGGAGAGGAGGAACGGGGAGAGGAGAGGATCTCACTGCTGGCAGGTCTGGCAGCCACATGTGGGGGCACTGGGGTGGCCCTGCAGAAAATGGGGGGGTGGGGGAAAAGGGGGCTCATGGCCCTGGGGGCACTTTGATTTTGTATATGGAAGCAATGGTGTGGGGTAAAAGAAAACCCACCCTCTGGGTAACCTCCCTTTGGAGGGGTTTTCTGCAGGTAGCTTCCATGCTCATGTTCAAAGCAGTCAAAGCTGAGGATCGCCTTTCTGCAAGAGCTTGTCCCCAGATTTGCTCTGTTTTGGGGTGTGAGGGAGAGATGTGGGGAGATTTCAATTGCAAAGGGCAGGGAAGGCTCGAGCACATCAACTCTAACCCAGTTCCTGGAGACACTTAGAATCATAGAATCATTTCAGTTGGAAAAGACCCTTGGGATCATCGAGTCCAACTTATCTACCCTACTCTATAAAGTTCTCCCCTACACCATATCCCCCAACACCACATCTAAACGACTCTTAAACACATTCAGGGATGGTGACTCAACCACCTCCCTGGGCAGCCCATTCCAATGCCCGACCACTCTTTCTGTGAAAAATTCTTTCCTGATGTTCAGTCTAAACCTGCCCTGTTGGAGCTTGAAGCCATTCCCTCTCGTTCTGTCACTAATTACCTGCAAGAAGAGACCAGCACCAACCTCTCTACAGTGTCCTTTCAAGTAGTTGTAGAGAGTGATGAGGTCTCCCCTCAGCCTCCTCTTCCTCAAACTAAATGGTCCCGGCTCCTTCAACCGCTCTTGTCTCCCTTTTCCCGGAGACACAGTGATGGAGATACCACAGCCTGGGAACAATTGCTTTCCAGCACTTTACAGTCTTTCCTGTTGGTGGTTTTGACCCTGTGCCCGTGCCCTGCCCTTTCTTGCCACCTCCTGCCCACATGGACGCAAAGAGCAAAGCTGCCCCTCGCCCTTGCAGCCTCTGTATGCACACAGGCCAGTCCCACATCTCCCCTTCTCCAGCCTGAGCATCCTCTGGATTTGCACCTAGCTTTGTGGGTCCTCACTCCTTCAGATCATTCTCATTTCTATCCCCTGGTCTCTCTGACCCAAGCCTTTCCTGGATCTCCAGGAACAGGCATCATCCTTGTGTCAAGCAGGGCAGAACTGGCTCTGCCCATCTCAGGTACTGCCTTGGTTTGTGCTCTCCATCCAACGCTCATCCATCACCACCTTGTCGGGGGACTGCTCCCCTTCCTTCCCAGAGGAAACACCAGGATAGTCAGCAAAGAGCTGCCACCTCTCATGGTAATAAAACTTCTGAAAAGAATTAAAATACTTCCACTCCAAACTGGGGGATCCTCCATGGCCTCACAAGTCAGCCCCAAAATCCAGCACACGTGCCCACCAGCATCTGACCCAGTTTAGAGCCAGGGATGCAGCTGCTAAAAGGTACTCACGACTTAAGAGGGCATTGCTTGAGCCCCAGCTTGATCACCAGCGCTGACCTGGAGCAGATGCAACCTGAGCACACCACCTCACCTTCTTGACCACAAGCCTGCCCACCTTGGGCCACAAAATCCACCTTCGGCGGCCCTCCAGCCAGCTGCATGCTGCCAACCAAGACACAAAATTAAGTCCTTTCCCACGGACCTACCCCAACAGCTGGGCTGAGGGTGTGACCCCCAAATTGCTCAACCCCCTCAAGTGCCTCCAAATTTCACAGTCTGGGCCACGCACTGCTATGCCTCAGTTTCCCCTGCCAGAACCCACGTGCCATTGCAGTCAACCAGACACCCAGAGTGGGGGCGAAGGGAGAACCACTCTGGGTCAAACCCCAGCTATTTCCCCAATTTCGGGAGGGGAGAGGGAGGTTCTCTTACCTGGGCCCAGCACCGTCTGCCCTGGCCACGTCGACAGTGGCAGTGGAGTGCTTGCCGCCTGTCAGCAGCTCCGAGCTCACCAGCCACTGCCTGCTCCTCGACTTGGTGCTGAGCAGGTTGACACCTTTCTTGGCCTTCACCCTGTGGAGACCAATGGTCAGGGCTGGACCATCACCCCTGGGCACCCCTAGACAGACACCCCCCCTTACAGGCCCCCTGCCATAGGTGCAGGGGGACTTTTTGCCCCTGATCCCTCCTGGCTGTCAGAACCATAGAATCACCTAGGTTGGAAGGGACCTTTTAAGATCATCTAGTCCAAACAATTAAAAAAAAAAAAAAAAAAAAAGCACACACCCCACGCAAACCCCACACCACACCCCACACCCAAAACAACACCAATCCACTATTAATCCATATCCCCGAGCACCATGTTAACTCGTCTCCTGAATACCTCCAGGGATGGTGCCTCAACCACCTCCCT
>BJBW01007284.1:75922-86255 GCA_004320125.1 Scolopax mira
CTTTCTGCTCCTCTGGCTCTCAGAGGTTGCTTTCTGCTTCTAATGTGAAGGTTTGCATCCTCCCCACATCCCAATTTACACAGCCACAGCTGCTCCTGCCATCCCCAGCAATTAGAAAAGGGGATTTTTTTCCCAAGGCATGAGATTATTTGCGGAAAAGGATCCACCAGCTGGAGCGACACGAACCCAACTGCTTGTGTGAGGTACCAGCAGGACCAAAGGAGGGACAGGCAGCCAGGGAGAGGCTGCATTTAACTGACTCATTGAAATAGCATCAGTTTTTATCCCTTAAAAATCTTCCTTTGTGGAAGGATTGGGTCATTTCACAAAGAAAACCCACAGAAAAAACACACGACCCAGAGTGAAACCCACCCTCAGGGTGGTGCAAAACACCTGGTGTCACCTCCCATCCCTTGGGCAGGGGGACAGGAGATCCTCTGTGCCACCCCAGCCCGTATCCAGCCAATCCACCCAATGCCCCCCACTGCACTGGGAGGGCAAAAATAGCCAGATTTTGTCTGCAATTTGTCACCTGGCCCCAGCTCATTGCAGAGACCCCCAGCAACCAGCTCCTTCCTCTTTGCCATGGGGATTCTCTGATGGCAAACAATGGTTGGGCACTGGGAGAGGGTCAAAGAAAGTCTCCTCTGCCTGGCTGCACTGAGGACGCTGGTCAACTCAGATGAGCCACCAAAGCAATGGGCAGCTCAGTGTGGCTGCAGTGGGGACACCCAGGATGGCCCCAGCACCGAGCTGGACCCTTGCCATGCCGGATGCAGGGGAAGGAAGCAGGGACGAGCTGGGATGGAGATTAATGCGATGGCCATGATTAGTTCAGCGCAGGCGGATTGCCGGCACCCAGAGAAGCTATTTCTTTCCACAGACAAAATGCATTTAAATGATGCTATAATCTGTCGCCTGGAAGGGAAACAGGACTGGCGCCTCTGTTCCTTGGCCATAAACTAATCCTGCCAGGAGAGGGTCTAACCCAGCCACATCCAGCCCACAGCGGGTGCCAGGATGGTGCCATCACAGCCCAGCCCAAGCCTCTACATTGCAGAGGGACAGAGGGTGGTGAGGGAAGGAGAAGGGAGGAAGGAGATGCATGGCTGTACAGATGCACAGCTGTTGGCTAGAGAGCCAAGAAGAAAGGGTGGACAAGGATGGATGAACCATGAGAGACAATGGAGGATGTATGGATGGATGAAGATAGGCAGATTGCAAACAGCTGGAGAGCAAGAGAATAGCTCTAGGGAGAAGAGGTGACGGACAGAAGGATGGACAGACAGCATAACAGCTCAAGAGATGGAAGGAAGGAGAAAGAATGGATGGAAGGATGAACAGTCAAGCAAAACAGCTCAGGAGACTCCAGTCCCAACACCACTGTCCCCAGCCCCTGCCCTGGTTTCTAGCAGCCCCCAGGAGGGAAGGTGGCTCTTGTGCCACTGCCTCTGGCTGCGTTTGGGGGGGCAGAAGGGTTAAGCCCTGGTTGCTGCCTCTGCTCTGGGGCCTGCTGCACTTAACAGGATTTGCAGCGCCTGACCTGCATTCCCGGGTTTATTAGGCTGGCACAGAGGGGACCATATGGTCATTCCACCCTCGCAGCTCAGCACCGCAAGCAAAAAAGGCAGATCTCAATGCCTGGTTGGGCTGTGACTGGCCCAAAGACTGCCTGGACCCCCTCAGGCTGAGGAGCCACCCCAGCCCCACAGCAGGATGGGACGGGACCCCCCCATGTGTCCCCTCCTTCCTGCCCCGTGGCAGCCCACATGGAGCCAGGGTGACCCACGTTGGGGAGATCGGGGAAAAGAGGGAGATGGAAACACACAACTGCCATTGGGTCACTCACTGAGTCCCCACATCTGTCTGGCCAGATGAGCCTGTGCCAGCCGCAGCCACGCAGCCAGATGGGTTGAGCTGTTCCTCCCTCGTCCATGGGTGCACGTGGGGACAGTGACAGTACCCTCAGACCAGCCTTAAAATCAAAAGACATTCCCCCCCCCAGGCCAAGGGGTCTTGTCGGTGCAAAAAGCAGCACCAACAGCTTCTACATCAAGTCAGCAAAGGACTTGTATACGATCAATGACTGTCCTCCATGGACCATCAATGGCACCCCCCTTAACATGATTGAACCTGCTAGTTCTGAGAAATACTTGGGTCTATATATAGACTCTTAGACAGGAATATCTAAACCAGAACTACTGGAGAAAGTTGACAGATGGCTTGTGAAAGTAGGAAAGGCACTGTTAAAACCTTTTCAGAAGGCTGATATCTCAAAAGGGCACTTGACCCCAAGACTGATATACGTCGCGGATGAAGCAAATTTAAAGCCAACATATCTAGAATGCCTTGATTTGGCTGTACGAACTGGAGTCAAGGAGTGGTCACACTTACCATCGTGTACCTGTGATTCCATCCTTTAATTGAACACAGAGGATGGAGGTCTAGGAATCAGCAGATTGGCCGCACTGATTCCTAATGTGCAAGTTGAAAGATTGCATAGAATTGCCCAGACTTTGGACACTGTTTTGAGAACTGTAGTTGAACGAGAGGGAGAATTTAAAAAATGATGGGTGACAGCTGGTGGTGATAAAGAAACGATACCATCTATATGGGACCCCAAAACAATTATGACAATATCTGAAATGTGCAATGACCAATCATCAGGAAGGCCCCCTTCCCATCCCTCCCTCAGTGAGGGTCCCAATGCAGGGTTTCGGTCATCACCAGCCACCCTCCCTGCTTGGACAAACTGACGGACATGTAGGAAAGGCTGACAGACAGAATGGACATCGCTACGGCTGGTGGGGGATGTTGGCTCACCCCAAACCCCCAGCAAACAGGGCACAGGGGAAGCGCAGCTCAGCCCCTCCATCCTGCCCCCTCAACAGCCTCACCAGTCCCATTCCTGCTCCCACCCTCCATCCAGAGGCCAAAGAGCCTCCTCCTCTTCCCCTTATCCAGCATCAATAGCCAGTGCTGAGCTCCAAAACACCAAGAGTTGGGGGCCTGAGGAGAAAGCCCAGCCTGGCTGTTCCTCAGGAGGCCACCAGCAAGGATGTCCCAAATGCTGTTTCATTTCAAGCCAGCCTAAAGCCATCCTGCTCCCTTGAGCATCCCACAGATCCCTGCCTGAGGCTTCAGAGCTCCAAAAACTGATGGTCCAGGTTTTGCCTCCAGAGCCATCAGGGCATAGCACAAAGAGGAAACACAGGCAGCAATGGCCCCAAATGCCAGGGATGACTCACAATTGGATGCCCCAACAGCTGGATGCTGCAGCTAGAGGCAGACCTGGCTCCCAAGGAAGGACCAGGCTCCCACCCCATCTCCTCATCCATCCCTGGAACGGTCATCACACCCATCCCTTGCCCTCCCCACCCTGTAGCACTGATCCATGCCATGTTACACTCCACCCAAGCAGGGCCAGCACCTCCAAACACCCTAAAAGACAACAAGAAGGAGAAACGGAGTCCTCTGCGCCTTCACCTCCACCCAAAACTCAGTTAGCCCCCAACACAAGCCTCCCTCTGCTCTGCGCTTCAACACAGCTGGGGATAAAAACCACCCAGCAATAAAACTGAAGCCAAAATTAGAAAACATAAGCAGGCCCCTGATGAAAACCTCCAAAATGCTTGCCAGCAGCCAGAGCCTTGAAAATTGTTTTCAGTGACATAAAAGACAACAAGCTCTCCCTTCCCCCCAACACGCCGAGAGCCTCCATCTCCAGTCCTTGCTAATTGGAACTCAATTAAGTGAATAATTGTTACAAATGTAAAACTACCTTCCCCCGGCATGCAGTGGCTGTGGCTGCAGGGAAGGGAGGGATGCGGGGACATGGGGACTCTCCTGAGCCCCAGCTCTGCCCATGGCCACCGCGGTGATGGGGCTGGGAAGCCCATGGTACCATGGACTGCAACGCTCAACCTGGGAGATTAAACTGGTCCAGGCTTCCCAAAACCAGCCTGGGGTAGGAATTGAGCTGGTGCTGGTCAGGAAAAGTGAATCAAGCCTTCCTGTGAGCAGCAGCACTGGCTCCAAGTGGATTCTCTAGTGTCTAATAAAGGGTTGTGCTTATGCCTGGTGGGCACTGCAATGTTCTCCTTTCTTTTAGGTCCTTGAGACTTCTCCCCATCCAAAAGGGTCCAGACCAGCTTCATTAGCAGAAGCAATCAAACAAGAAATGCTGGTAGGACTGAGCCCCAGGCTAGCACACAACCTGTATTTTGGGGCCAGCAGCACTAAGCAAAAGGGAACCATCCCAGCACCACACCAAGCTCTGGTACTGAGCTCTGCATTTCCCCCAGAAAACTATTAAAAGGAAGAGGAAAAAAAATAAGCAAGGAATCTAAAGGAATAAATAAATATAGCCTAAATGGGATGTGCTGTGCAGAGGCGCAGCCTGCCATAAATTCCTGGAGCCGGCAAGGCTTTTACGCAGCAGCTACTTTAGAGCAATTTCCACAAATCACAGCAAGGGACAGGCCAGGGGACAGGAGGAGAGGGCCTTTACAGAGGAGGAAGAAAAAATGAAGAAATTAATTAAAAGGGGGTGGGGAAAGGATGAAGAAGTGTCTGATCATGTCCGCAGGGATGCCTGCAGGCTCCAAAAGGCAGAAGGGTGGGGAGCAGTCCTGGGATAAAGCTAGCAGCCCTTGAGCCCACAGCATGTGCTGTGGTGGGTCTTGTGCTGGGTCCCCCCCTCATACTGCGTTCTCCACATGTCAGGAGCTGGGAGCAGTCCCCCAACAGCAGGTGGGACAGACAGCTTCCCCAAATAACCCCCCCAGAGAGAGGTAGGAGGACAGCAGGAGAGAGCCCTGAAGGGTGGCCTGGGGAAGTCAAGACAGGGACAGCAGCACCCAAGGAAGAAGCCCCCCAGCATCACAGGTTTGGTGTGGACTTGATGTAAGGACCCCCCCCCAAAGCCTCACGTCCTGCTCAGATCCCCCCTGTCCCCTCTCTACCCCTTCACACCATGTTCAGGAGCGGGAACATCCTCCCAGCACCCTACAAATCTGCACACCCAATAAATCCCTCGGGCTGTGCCCCCTGCACTGCCACCACCAGCCCAGGCTGTGCCAAGCGACACGTTTCAGACTGATTAGACACCGATTAATTTCCCCCCACGGTGACGTGTGTCAGGCTGCATTCAGAACCAGAGCAGGATTCAGTTCCAGAGGAACCCAAAGAGCCACAGATAAATCCAGTCCAACCTGGCAGCCCCAAAAGCAGATCCTGGGACTGGCACTGGGCTGGGGACTTCATCCACTCAGGACTTTGCCACCCAGCAAAGCAGCCACAGCATCAAACACACAGGGCTCAAATAGAACCCCTTCCTTTTTTAATTTAGCTGGTACCCACAGATGAGCCCATCCAGCAGCTGCACCAAGCTGGCAGTGATGGGTATCGCATCTGCAATCTTATTTACCTTCAAGAGGGAAAATACATCTTTTCCTTAAAAAAAAAATTAATTAAAAACAAAATAGTTCTCAACTTTTGCCAGTCCTGGAGAAGAAGAATGGGACCAGCTGAGCCCATTTAACTGTGGCAAAACCAGCCCCATTAACTCCTGCAGGGGCCAGGAGGTGACAGCACCTGCAGGCAGGGGCAAAGCCACCGTGGCAGCACCCTCTCAGGCTGTTAGCAGAGCTACTAACAAATCAAGGATGACAAATATGTCCAAGTGATGGGAAAACACTCGCCAGCAGGAGACGACGTCTCCATCAGATGATTGCAAATTGCCTTGATTACAGTATCCCCCTGGGAGGCCAGGCCAGCGAGCGAGGGGCTTTGCACCCAGCAGGCGGCAAGGGACGTGTCCCAGTGGGGAGTGACAACAGGTCAGGCAATAGCTTAAAAATAAAACAGCTTAAAAAAAACAAAACAACAGAAAAGATGGATGCCCAGGAGAGTCACATCCCAAAAAGAAGCCTACGCATCCCAAACCTGGGACATTTCAGGGAGAGGTAATAGCCCATAAATCCTCCAGTCTGGCTGGTGCCTCCCCCAGGGTGGGGAACTGTTGGCCATCACCAAATGTAGCTGGAGGATCCTTGTGTCTCCCAATTTTCAGGAAAAGAGTGAGTTCCAATCTCCACTCCCCTTAGCGAGGAGCACCAGGACCTTCCTCACTTCACACCATTGAACCATTTCTCTTTCTGGCATCCCCGAAAGGGACTCTGTCCCCAACGGCGTCACTGAGGTCCCTGGCCCGTCACCGCACGTCCCACCCCAGAAGCAGCTGTCTCCCCCGCACCCCAGGGGGCTGCTCATTAGCAGAGCCGTGTATTTAATAATAAAAGACTCTGATTAGATTAGCGAGAGTGACCTTTTCCAGATGGATGGGATGCTCGTACGGTGGCAGCGACAGGCGCCAGGCGGGAGGGGAACACACCGGCAGCTTGCCGATTCCTCTACACGCCCCTCGCAGGCTATTTCAGCCAGGCAATTGCAGGAGCTGAAAAAAAAAAATCAGATTATGCCATATGAGCACCCCCTTCCCTCGCCCATCGTCTCCCAGGATGAGGCCACATCCTGCTTTTCGCCTCCCTGTTAAGAGTCTGGGCGGCTACGGGAAGGGATGGAGCTGGGATGTGCTGGTGCATCCCTCTGCAGGGAGCTGGCTGGATTGGTTTTTCCTTTTCTCCTCTTTTTAGGATGCAGAGAGGCTGGGCAAGGAGGGACCTCAGCAGCTGGACATGGCGAGGTGAATTAAACAGCAGCACTTAAAAAAAAAAAAAAAAAAAAAACAACCACAAAATAGCCAGGTTTCTCAAAAAAAAAAAAAAAAAAAAAAAAATCACTGAGAAAGCCTCAGCCAGGAGGTTGCTGCCACCCAATACCCTGCCTCAGTTTCCCCCTGCGATATAGCAGGGCTGAGCCCAGGGTGCAACACTGTGTATACACAGACATACACACACAAAGGATGTCTCTAGAGGGTATCAAGGCACCTAATACATCTTGAAATCCCCAAGGCCAAACCCTGTGACTGATGCTCACCAAAAACTATCACTCAGACGATTTCCATCACACTGCGTCCCTCATCCTTTTCTCTTTCCTTAACAACACCAATAGGATAAAAGGAGTAGATGAAAAGGCAGTTTCCTGGTGAGGTGTCCAACTTCACACCCCCACATCCCAGCACAGGCATCCTGCTGGGATTTATAGTATTGGGACTGGGGTGGGGGGGTGGTGAATTGAGTGGGACCCAGGGTCATGCAAGGACACCCCAGAGCCAAAAGCTGCTGGAATTTCAGCTCCTGGGGTCCTTTTGTGACCCCCTTTTCTGCCGCAGCAAAGATAAAACTTGTACCAGGTTTAACCCAGCTTGGAGGCTGGATCCTGTCCTCTCACCCGCCTGCCAGGGTGAGGAGAGATCCTGTCACTGCTTCTCTGCTCCGGGATGCTTCCCATCAGCCAGGCCAGGCTGGGGGTTGATCAATGAGCAAAGCTGGGTGTACGTTCCCGGTTCGGGCATTAAATGAGCAAACACCAGGTGTACATTCTCTGTTTGGTAGCAAGTTATTGTACATCTCCATCTGCTGGTCTGAAAATTCTTGAGCCAGATGCTCCGAGCTGAAATGGGGGCTCGGTGGTGGTCTGTATCCTTCCCCCGCCAGTAGGGATGGAGCTCCCACCAGGGATGGAGCCACGGGCCACAGAATCGTCCTTTAGCCCCAGCCCCACATCTCAGACTTGCCCACAGTGGGAATAACAGGTAGGAGACACAGGAAGAACAGCATGGCCACATCCACACCGGCTACAGGATGGAGATGCTGGGGCTGCAGAATCCAGTGGGGGACCCCAAGCCTGCCCTGCATGTCAGGACAGATGCTGAATAACCCCAGCACCCCTGAATCACTGCCTTTGGGTGAAGGGAAAACGAGGCACACTGCAGGGACAGGGCTCAGCAGGCAGCAGAGGGAAGACGCAGAAGACCAAGCTCAACAACAAGTTGTTTCAGAAACCAGTGGGTAAATCCCCCACCCCCCTCCTCGCGCCATGCTGCATCCCAACAGATCCCTTGCAGCTTGGCAGCACAACTGTGCCAAGCACACACCACCAGCATCCCCCATTGTGCCCTGGCCCCAGGGTCCCTCCATCCCTCTCGCAAGACCTGGGACCACCCCAGGGCCATCCCAGTCCAGAGGTGCCAAAAAGAAAAATCCCCTTTCTGGAAACAGCTGATCAAGGGCCGGCAGCCAAGTGACTCCCGGGGCTCCCAGCACCCGACAGGGGAGCGCAGCAGGAGCAAGGCTGTCACTGAGGGTTGCTCTTAAATAAAAAAAAAAACAGAAGGCAAAAGGGAATAAAAAACCCTGTGCAGGAGTGCAGGGCACCGCTTCGCCGCTGGCTGGTCCCTATCACCAGCACAAGCGATTTGTAAGAAAGGCTGGTAGAATTAGGAGTTCTCATCCTCTTTTTCTAGCTCCTCCAAGACCTTTATTTCTCCAGGAAAGGCCAAAGCAGCAGCGAGGGCAGCTGCACATGGTGAAACGAGCCTAAAAACTCCTGGCTTCTCTCTCCGAGACGGTGCAGGCATCCTCCCACAGCAGCACAGCAAGCCCCAGCCCCGCACCGCATCCAGCACAGGCCCCCCTCCCCTGCTTCATGCTGCCACGGGGACCCCCCCACCCATCGCATCCCCCAGCTCAGGGGCCAGATCCTGCCAGTGCTGTTGGTGTCCCAGCAGCAATGGGGGGGTGGGAGGGCTTAGAAACCCCCAGGAGCGGATGGGGAGCAGGGGAACCGCATCCAGCCCCTGCACCAGAGGTAATTCCTGATGGATGGCTTCCACAGGGATATTTCCCATCACCTGCCAGCAAAGCCAACAGCTGCCTCGGGCAGCTTCCCCCTCCTACCCCAGGGAAGCACCGATCCGGGCAGCTGAGAATCTCATCCAGGCAAAACGAGGAGCGGAAGGAGATCGTGTGCTTCCCTGCCAGCTGCCAGACCCTTGCCTGAGAAACACCCCCCCCACCTGGACGTCCCAAAGCAAGAGCTCTGCCAGCAAACCCTGCTCTGGCAGCACCCCAGGAAACACCCAGACTCAAGGTACAAGGCGGGGGGGTGGGGTTGGGGCATCTGCCACCCCAAAGGATGCTATGTAAAGTTGTGGTCCTCACCAGCCTGGAGCATCTCTGCTCCTGCACTGGTCAGAGATTTTAAGGGGGGAAAGCCCCTGACAGCTCCCTGCAATACTCACAGAGCCGCCCACTGCCCCCCCCCTTATTTCACCACTGCGGGTGAGCAGCTCCCCAACCTCCTCAAAGAGTCTCAGGGGGGCTGCAGATGCCCACGAAAGGCCTGCCTGAGCCCCCAAAGTGCCTCGACCACAGGCTGCCGGTGCAAAATGGAGCTGGGCACAGCCCAGAGACCTCTCCAGCTTCTAGGGGAGGATAGTGCAGCCCCCAGCCCCCAGGACATGCTGAGCCCACAGCCGGTGCCAGGCTGGCATCAGGGTTCCAGGTGGCTCCCCCCAAAAGTGCAAGGAGATTCCTGCTTTCTGCTTGGCCAAGGCAGCTGCTGGGGGGGGGGGTGCGACGCTTTGGCTGGTGCATCTGTGGGGCTTGGTTTTTACACAGAAACCAAGTGGAATAAACCATCCGTGGAAACCAGCCCCGTGTCCCTCAGGGTACGTGACCTCCCTCACCAACAACACTCCCAGCAGCAGGTGCTGGCATCCCCAGGGCTGTCACCAGGGCAGGCTGGGATGTCACTGCAGCTCGGCCACTGCACGGCAGTGATTTGGATGCAACTCAGGACAAGTGAGAGCAGGCAGTGGGTCCCTGTCTCTCCCCCGTCCCCTCCCCATGCCAAGGCCACAGGCAGGAGCAGCACCACCAGCCCCCAAGCCCACCTGTCCCAAAAGCCATGGGAAGGAGGAACAGAAAGAAATAGAGGGATGCCAGAGGCTGCACCCCCATTCCCGGGCCCCAAAATGATGCCACCTCGGCAGCACTCACCCTCTAACTCAGCACAGGCTGGGAAAGCACCTGGGGTACGGGGCTGTGGGATAAACGAGTGGGTAATAGCACATAAAGCCCTTGATCCCCTGCTAAACCAGCTCTGCATTAAGGAGACAAGGGGCGGGGGGGATAAGGGGGGGGGGCGCTGAAGCCCCCTCATCCCATCTCCCCCCCTACCACGAGAAACAGCCCACTGCAAGCGCTCGCAAGCACAAGCTGTTGTTTTATTAAGCCTGGAATCAACTCTAATCTTTACCCATTTCGTTGGGGGGTACACACAGACACATCAGAGGACCAGGGGAGGTGGTGGCTGCGGGGGGTGGGGTGGGGGGGTAGTTCCCGGCTGGGCACATTGGGCAGGAGCT
>BJBW01007284.1:86781-103010 GCA_004320125.1 Scolopax mira
GGTGGGGGGGGAAGGAGGGAGGGAAGAGAACGTGTAACCCCCTCCCGGAAAAAAAAAATAATAGAAAAGATGTGCTGATGAAGGATAGTGCTGCAGGGCTAGCAGGTCGCCAGCCCCCCCATGCACAGGAATAAAAATAAGATCTCCAAGCGCGGGTCTCAAAAAAAAAAAAAAAAAAAAAAAAAAGCTGCTGAATTAAAGCGCTCCCCTCGGGAGAAAAAAATCAACGGTAATAAAAAAACACAACCCAAAGCAGGCGGGTGAATAATTAATCCCAGGCAGATGCAATTAATCAGTGGCAGGAGTAGCTCGGCGGCGGAGTCCTCGCATCCGAAGGCAAAGTTGGGGGGGGTGGGCGGTGAACGGCCGCCCCGCAGCTGGGGCCGGGGGGGCCCGCGGTTTATTCGCTGCGGGGGCTTACTCGCTGCGGCGGCTGGAAGCGGGGGGACCCGGCTATGAGCATGCAAAGAAGTGGGGGTCCCCCCCTCCTCGGATGTAAGAGGGTGGTGCACCCCCCACCCCCCCCTGCTCGCAAATAAAATTAAAGAAGAGGTGCGGGAGCCTTTTTTAGGCAAGTTTTAGGCTTGCTGCCCCTTCCTTGTTCCCCCCTCCCCGCTCCCCCCCCCCCCCCCCCCCTCCCCCCCCCCCGTCTGTCCGCCTGCCCGCAGTCGTGCCGTGCCGTGCCGTTCCGTGCCCGCCGCCGAGGGGGGGTGGGCCCGCCGCTGGGCACTCCCGTGGCCGCTCGCCCGGCTGGAGCCGCATCGGGCTCCGGTGGGNNTGGAAGCCGAGCGGAGCCCCGCTCCCCGCCGGTGCGGTGTGATGCGATTCGATGCCAGGCGATGCAATGCAATGCATACCCCCACCCCACCCCCGGTTTCCCGACCCCCCCCCCACTAATACCTCCAGCAGGTTCCCAGTCGATACCCCCCCCCTCAAACCCAACATGTTGGGGGCGGGGAGGGGGGGGCGCAAGGCCAGTCCTGCCCTCCCCCCTGCGTGCCGTGCATTCACTGCCACCGCTGCAACGCAAGAGGAAAATCATAAAAAAATAGGTTTTGGGGACCCCCCAGGGTACTGGTGGGGAGCTAAGAGGTGTGGAGCACGGGGGGAGGACACACACACCTCATAACCCCTCAGGATAGAGCTGGGTTTGGTCGCTTCTCTCCTCCCTGCGGGGGGAGGTTTCAGCCCCTTCCCCATCGTGGCTGTGGCTGGGTTGTCCTCCTGCCTGTCTGTCCCCCTCTGCCAGTGCCACCCCAGGGGGGATCAGTCTTGTCACCCTGCTCCCTGCAGCACTGTACACGCAGGCAGGGCCTGGCTGCAGCCCCCACACGTGGTGGCCGCAGGTGGCTGGGGACCCCCTGTGCCCCCGTGGGAATGGGGGATCAACCACCACCTCGCCCTGGTCCCTCATGGGTTGCTTGGTCCCTTCACACCACACACCCCAGGGACCTTCTCCCACAGGGTCCAGGGATGTTCATGGCATGACTGGGGAGGGATTCCCCTCATCCCAGCTTGCTGCTGCCAGTCCAGAGCCACAGGAGAGATGGGTTTTCGGGGAGCATCACCCCAGCAATGCCACTCTCCCCTCAAATACACAGTGCCCAGCAGGGATGCTGGCTTTTGGGGACCAAGTCCTCACCACACCCTCATGGTTCAGTGTCCTGTCCCTGCACACACACACTACTTGCAGTGCCCACACCCCAGCCCAAGGGTAGGTTTTCCTGCCTCCACCACCCCAGTAAGCCCCCCAGGTGCCTTGTCCCTCCCTCCCTGCTGCCATATATTTCCCCATCTCCCTTCACCAGGAAATATTGGCCGGCACGTTCTTCCTGGCAGCCTCATTTATAGTGGAAGTGCATAAGATGTCTACATTAATGCCAAAATAATTCACGGCAATTAATGGCATTGACCTTGAGCAATGACAGAAGCTGAAGATGCCCCCAAAAAGCAGCAGCCCAGCATCTCCAAGGCAGGGGGGGCGGACATCCCCCAGGCTGAGCCTTTTGGGCATTCTCAGCGCTTTTGGGTGCTGCTAGAAGGTCTGTGCAAACGATGTTGGAGTATGGTAGAGGGATGAGGATGAAGAAGAGGAGGGAGATGGAGTCTGCCCCAAAACCCACCACCCGGAGAGCCGCAGGAAGGACAGAGCATTAGTTTTGGTGACCAAAAAAAGCCCAGTTGCTGCGCCAAGTGGCCCCACGCCACCTCCCAAGCGACCGCCGCTTGTTTTCGTAAAAATCCTGTGATTTATAAACCAATCTCCCAATTGCTTTGGGAAGGGGAGGGGTGACTCACAGACCTGAATCCCCAGGGATGGGGAAGCAGCAGACAGAGTGAAGCAGTGGCCAGGGTCATGATTCATTCCTCCCCGGCCTGCCTGGAGGGCGATGGGGCAGACCTTCAATTTCCCCACTCCAAAATGGGCCCTAGAGTCCTGAAACTGAGGATGATGCAGGACCACGCTACATCCTGCCCCGTCACCGAAGACTTCTCCTGCTGATGGATGAGGGCTTGTAAAGCGGGGTGTTTGGGTGCCATCCCTCCCACCTTCCTGCAGCGCCTCTGGCAGGTTCTTGGCACCGCCACTGGGATATTTTTCAACTGTTACAGAAATAAGTATTTTTACCCCAGTTGGATTTTATTTATGGCTCTGGCTTTGGCAGGCAGAGGGGATGGGGTGGGCTGGGATCTCTCTTTCCTTAGCAAGGACTGAAGCTGGGGGTTGCTGCTTGTACTGGGGAGGCGACGGAGATAAATTCTGTTATTTTAGCAGGAGCCAAGGCAGGGAAGGTCAAAACGTGACTCCAGCGCAGGGTCCTGTCTATTCACGGGGACCCACCTGAGCATCTCCTGCTCTTTCAGACATACGATGCATTGGAAAGCCCAAGGATGGATTACCCAAGGAGTTACCCCCAAAAAACATTGAGGGACATCCAGGCAGGGCTGGATCTGGCTTTCCACATCACCCCCAGGCAGCCTGGGGACACCAGACAGCACCAGTGACCTCCCACCACATGTTCCTCTCACCCTGGTTTCATTGGCTTCACTCCTGATGACTTCACATCCACCCCCACTGCAACAGCCCCTGGAGGGGGGAATGATTTTGGGGTGCAAACCCCACAGGAGGGATTTTGGAGCCACTGATATCCATGCAGATAAATCCTGGCTGTGGGAACAAACCCCAAGCAAGAGCTTCTGTGCCGGGCCGCCCAGAAAGCACCCACTGTGCTGGGACAGCCCAACCTCTCCCTGGTAATCCCTGACCTGTGTTTCACCCTCCTGTAATCCCAGGGAAGCACTAGTCTCTGGGATAACAGTGCCTGGTAGGTGCTAATCGCCGGATCTGGCCCTAATCCCTGTGGGAGCCGCTGTGGAGGTGATGGAGCAGGGCTGGTAACACAAGATTGGGGCTATGAAAGGGATGAACTGGAGCTGGGGAGGGCCCAGGGGGTGCAAATTTTCCCCGGACACAGCGGTTTGGGAAAACACAGCACCGGACCCCACTTTATTTTGGGGGGAGGGGTGGGGCTTTAAACAAAAAGCCAAAAGCCAGAGCTGGGGGTTGCACCAGAGGGGACACGCTGGGCTGTTATTTTTTACGCCAAGTATCCTCCAAAGAAGATAATTCACCTATAAACCAGAATGATTTAAGAAAAAAAAAAAAAAAGCTGTGGTAATGCCTCAGGACAGCGAAGATTCTGCTCAAGCCTCCAGTTTTCCCATTATTTCCCAATAAAGATGAATGCAGGCAGGGAATTTCCTTGCCTGCGAGCAGCTCTCTCCAATGGTTGCTGTCTTGTTAGTGGCTGGAGCGCCCGCACCCTGGCCCGACAGCTAATTCTGCACGGGAGCTGAATGGCTGATTCTGGAATGTGATTAAAAATATATGTCAATTCCCTCTCCTTCAAAGCAGTGCCCGAAATACATTTATATCATCTGCCTTTCCTTATATAGTTCTGATAATGACATAAATATAGAAATCCCGTAATTGCCATAAATTCATTTTATATTGTTATTTCTAAGGCAAGGGGGGGGGGGGTAAAAAAAGGGCCTTTTATTGTAATTAATTGTCCAGCAAGGTTTCCTTGCACGGTTCATAGCTCATTACACAGGTCCATGGCTCTGTCCTGCTCTTCCCCGTCTCTGCTCACTTGGGGACTGTCCCCACCACTGGTCCCCAGGGTCCCCAGGGTCTCCTTCTGCCCCAGGACCCCATGGGTCTCCTTCTGCCCTGGGTGACGCTGGCAAAGGGAAATGGGTGGGAGAAGCTGAGATATTTCACCACCAAGATGCTGCAGGTCCTGAGCCCACCCCATGGTACCCATGGCCAGCAAATTGTTTTAATTTCGGGGTGCCCCAAACAGAAGGGCAAATCAAAGCAGTAGCATCAAGCCCTTTGCTTCTTGCGAGATAAAAAAGTTTCATTTCAATTTTACTGTTTGGATTCGTCTTTGCCTCGACTTTTACATTATATTAAAATATTAATTTCGGCCTATATCATAGGCCTTTAATATTTTATCTGATAAAACAAGTCAACATTATCAAAGTTGTTGGGTCTCAGCCCGGGGGAATGGGAGAATGAAATAGCCCCAGGAGTAGGAAACGCTGCAGAACAGCAGTTCAAAAGGGAACATCTCAATAGGCCAGCAGTGATATTTTTCCCCTTTTCCTTCCAAAAATTTTTACCCTATGGGGAAATTTCTCCATTTCCATTTTTTTTTTCTGTATTTCCAAAGAAAAAAAAATAAAGAGGCAAATGTCAAAGCTTGGGTTTCCCTTGCAGGGCGGGACGGATGGTGTGAATCCCTGCAGCTCAGTGCCCGGGCTGTGCTTCACATGCATATGAGAAAACCCACCACGTGCCAAAAAACCCTGTGTTAAAATGGAGCATCCCAGCATCCTCACAGAAAATTGATGAACGCCCCATTTCTCCAGCACCTAATTACAGCAGCTCGTTAGGAGGGGGCGATTATCTTGGCAGCCAGGGAGGCCAGCAATAGTGTTTCTTTTCTTGCCTTGTTGTTTGCTTTATCTTTTTTCCCGTTAAAAAAAAAAAAAAAGAAGACATTTAAAAACCCTGTGGAAATTCGCGGGAGGATTTAGCCACTTGGCTGAGTTCAAAAGCAGCTCCTCGGAAATGAGCAACACTGAGGCCACGAGCACACGGTACTGGCGGATGCAGGAAGCAGCACGTCTCATTTTTGTTGTTATTTTGGAGGGGTTGAGGGGGTTTGCAGCCCCAAAGTCAAATATCAAGGCCTTCGGTGGGAGAGAGGTGAATGAGGCATCAGCAGACATCGGGAAATCAAAGGCAACAGGTTCTGCCTTAAGCAGGACCTCGGGTTTTCGGCGACGGCCAGATCCTGACCTGTGCATCACCAAAAGCCCTGCGGTGCCTGGGGGTGCAGGAGGGCACTTGTAACTCCAACTCCTGGTACACAGGCTCCATGCCCCCTGTGGATATACACCCTCCCGGAGCAGGGCTGGCAGGCAGGAGCAGGCAGGAGCAGGCAGGGTGAGCCTTTCCCCCAGCTCTGCTCCTTCCTACAAGGCTGATGAGGTTGCAGCTGGTTTCTCCTACGAGCCCAAAGGGATGGCTGAGGGTCTTGGAGGGGTGAGGAAGGACATTCATCATCTCCAAAGAGCTCCAGAGCTGCAACCATTTATTTCTAGACCTTGAGCAGGCTGGAGGGCAGCGAGGAGGCAGGGAGGAGGCAGGGAGAAGGCAAGGAGGAGGCAGGGAGGAGGCAGGGAGGAGGCAGGGAGAGGCAGGGAGAAGGCAGGGAGGAGGCAGGGAGGAGGCAGGGTGGGTGACTGCAAGTCCTTGTGTGCAAAGGGACCCTGCTCTTGGAGGTGTTACTGCTGCCCTCCACCCAGATCTATCTATCTATATATACATACACACATACACACATATATTTAAACAACTATTCATGTGTATAAAACATTTCAAAATGCAGAATCACTTATTTTATTATCCCTTTTTTATTATACAGTGCTGTTTGAGGCTTTGCAGGGGTACAGGAGAGAGCATAGTGGTCGTCCCCAGGATGAGTCCCCATCACCATCTCACCAGGGGACATCTGATGGTCCTGACTTGTCTTTCCATCCCTGTCTCCCTCCCCCTTCCCTGCCTCTCTGGTCAAGATGGAAAGACAGACAGGGAAAAGCACTTAAGAGGAGGAGAAAAGCCCATTTGCTTTGGTTTCCCAGTCACCCCCTCGCTTGGCTCAGCTCAAGCAGTTTGATTTTTCGGAGGCTTTTAGGCCTTCCCCCATCCCTAATCAGTTAAGGGGCCTCCGGGGGGGGGGGGGGGGGGGGGGGGGAGGAGGATTCAGGGCTGTGCAGCCTTTAATGGTGCTGCGGGGATGAGCTCATCGTGGGGCACAGCCTTCCCACAGGCCTGGCATGGCCATGGTGTCCCATCCATCACACCAAAGAGCTCTTGCCAAGTCCCCTCCGGTGTCTGTGCGCCTGGTGGGGCAGGATCCAAGCCACTTTCTCCCCTCCCCCCTCCATTTCCCCAGCTGGGATGCTCTGGGTTTGAGCCAATCCTGGGCAATCTGTGGGCAATGAAGAGGTTGGGTTGGAGCTGGACTCATTTGAAAGGTGAGGGGTAGGATACGGGAATATGCTGGATGTCCCCAAGTCAGGTAAAATGTGCTCATTGACATGTACTGACCTGCAGGTCCTCAGCATCCTGCCACCCCGCAGCTCCCTTCTGGGGATGTTGGCTGTCCTGAGGGTGGATTCAGCTGGGAATTGCATGGAAAAGGCTGTTTGACCAGTTCTCCTGGTCCCAATGTGCCCACCACATGCCCTGCTCTGGTGTCCATCTGCCCCTAGTGACCCCTACAAGGAAAAGTGCACCAGCTCAAGGCCGGGTGATGAACAACCAACCCCTGCAAAATGGGTCTCACTGGGATGCATCAAAGGCTGGCACCGTGCGATTATCACAGTAAAAGGTTTTCACTGTAAGCTGGGGAAAAGGCAGCAGAAAACTGACAAAAACACCTCTCAGCTTCAAAACGTCCCTTTTTGACTCGAGGAGATCCACGATGAAACGTGGGGTGGGAGAAATGCTGCAAGCTGCTCCACCAGTCCAGCCCCAGCATTGGAGCCATGTGTGCCCCACTGAGGTGCTACTGTGGGAATGGAAAGAAAAACTGGCCCTTCAGAGAGGGGCTGGGGACCTGCCTGCACCTGGTTGTGGACTATCCCTTGAGGGCAGGGGGACCTGCCTGCCTGGCGGGGTGGCTGTCCCCCAAACATGGGCTTGGTCAACAGGGCTTGCAGCTGGCCAGAAGCTGACAGCCTGGCAGTGGCTGAGTGGGATGAGAGCCCACCAGCTCTCCAAGGCTGGTGTACTTACCAGGGGAATATGAAAGTGGCCAGTCCAGATGAGAGCAAAGGTCTTTCTAACTCCGGATCCAGTCACTGGGATGGTGAGCCAGTAGGATACAGCCAGCAGCCATCCCTGCCTGTATACCCTCTTTTTGTCCCTCCATTTACCTATCCATCCATCCTAGGTACCCCCTCTATCCATCTGTCCCTCCATCCCACCATCCATCCATACATCCATCCTTCCACCTGTCCATCTTGCTATACCCTCTCCCTGTCCATCCACCCCTGTCTCTCCATCCCTCTAGCCCTCACTCATCCTTCTATCCCTCCAGCCCTCTCTCCATCCATCTCTCCATCCTTTTCTCCCTCCTTTCCTTCTTCCCTCCCTCCCTCTATCCATTCCACACTCCCTGTCTCTGTTTCCCCCTCTAGATGTTCCTCATCTCAGGTCCCCTCTCTCCCCATGGCCATCATGATCTTTCTGGTTGAGGATTCCTGTACCGGTGGCTCCATGTTCCCTGCAGCAAGACCTCTCCACCACCTGCCCTGGCACCGTGTGGCTGGGGTTGAGGACCATTACCAGCCCAGCAGCAAGAGGCACCAGCAGCGAGCAGGGCCTCCCTTTCCCCTTCGCTGGACCTGTCACAACAGGACTCGTTGGGGACGGAGGTAGCGGCAAGGGGAGGTGCTGGGAGATGGGCTGATGTGATAAGACTGGCTGAGCATCCTGCAGATGATGGCACCACAGCACATTGGGCTGAGTTTGCTCCTGGGTAGGGGGTGGTGGCAGCTCCAGAGTCCCACCACTAAGAGCATCTCCTACAGGACACCCATTCCAGAGTGGCCTCAAGTTAGGCACCCCACTGCACCCCAAAAAGCTCCCAGTCCCCTCCAAACCGCCAGGCCCCAGCAGCAAGAGGGGGGTTTCCCCCATGTCCCCTCCATGCTTCCTCCCATGGGACATGGTCACCATCCTTGGATGAGTTTAAGGGTCATTTAGATGTGGTTTGGGGGGATTATGGTGTAGAGAAGAACTTTGTAGAGTAGAGTTGATGGTTGTACTTGATGATTCCAAGGGTCTTTTCCAACTGAAATGATTCTATGATTATATAGTTCAACACCAGCAGACACTTCCCCAGGGGATTTCCCTCCAGTGCTGGACCAGCTAATTGCGAGCAAGGAGTTACCAAACATAGCCCTAATTCCCCCTCCACCCCCCCCCACCCCTGGAGGTTGCCCAGCAGCTGCTGGGGCTCCACTTTGAGCACTTGTCCACCCCGGCAAGTGGGAACCTCCCCTGCTCACCAGCCTTGGGAAATCAGAGACCAGCTTTTATCCCAGAGTTCAGAGCCCCGTCCCCAGCGCCTGCCCGGCTGGTGTGTCTGGCCGGGATAAAGATGGAACAGCTGTTAGTTCATCTGGGTCAGCCCCAGTGCTGCCTAATGGCCACCCCAGTAACGGCCAGGGTGTCCCTGGGGTATGGGGTCCCATCTGGAGAAGAGCCCAGCAAGACCCTTTCCTTCCTGCCATTAGGAGCTCCCAGCTGGGATTTCCCTCTCCTTGCTGGGGGAAGAACCCCCTGGAAGGCCATTTAGGACCATGAATTTTTCAGGAGCCTCATTTAGCAGCAAACATTTTCCCATCTGTTTCTGCATAAAGTGGATTAACCCCTTCAGCCGCCTCAAGGGGAATGGAGAAGGCAGATCTGAGTGGGAGTTTTGGGGGGGGGGGGTGGAAATGGGTGCAGGGAGAAAGCAGAGGTAAGAGCAGGGTCTGGGTTTGGCTCCTTGCTTTGCTCTCTGGATCCAACAGCAACCTTCTGCCAGCACCAGAAGGACCAGTGTCGCAGCCGGTGCCAGCTTGAAGCAGAAGAAATTGAAGTCTCATTCAAAACGTGCCTGAAAACAGCAGAAAAGACCCCAACATTAGCTGAGTGGCCCCAAAATGAACAGAGGGACCCCCAAATGAGCATGTTCACAGTGCAGAGCCACGACTTGAGCACAAAACCCATGCGGATGTGCCTGTTCTCACTAAACCCAGAAAAAAAGTCCTACCCACCCCAAAGTGGAGCCCAGAGAGAGCTGAAAGGAACCCGACCAGCCCCACCAGCTCCCATCCTTCTTATGGATGGGCCAAGATGGATGAGCAGCCCCCCAAGGTCCTATGACTCTAATAGCAATTAACAGCAGCCTCTGATCGATGCTGGTCCTGGGCCCCAGGTTCACCTTCCCATTACAGCGAGCCCTGCTCCCCCCGGGGCCACGGGGCTCAGTGTCTCCCCTTTTGCCTCCCCAGAGCTTTCCAGAAAACACACTGGCGCCAGTGTTATCAGCCCGGCTGCAAGCCAGAGCTGCCAGCGCTTTAGTGCCATCCCAGGAGCCTGCTGTCTATTTTTAATCCCACTAAAAAGCAGGCAATTTGTCACTTAAGTCTCCATCCCGGACTCCCGCTTACCCGGCCAGGAAGAGAACAGAAACTCCGGCAGCATCCCCTGCGTGAGCCATCCTCCTGGCTACGAGGGTACCAACAGGGTGGTCCCGCTCTGTGAGGCTGGGATAGAGCCTGAGGCTGGGAATGGACCCTGTCCTAGTCCAATTCCTTATTCCTTATGCCTTATTTCTTATATCTTATTTCCTTATTTGGAGGAATAAGGAAATATTCCATCTATTGTTTCCATTTATTCCATCTTGTTTCCATCTATCCATAATTAGGACAGGAGGGAGAAACTGTCCCAAAGAAGATTCCTCTTCTCCTCTTCCTAAAAATACCAGAAACTGCAAAAAAAACCCCTCCCGTTTCCCATTGCTCTCCCACCAGCCCATCTCAGGGGTGCAATATGCTCTCCACAAAAGCTGCTTCTCTTTGCAACAGCCCTTGAACCCTGGTGTACGCACTGGGGCTCTGCACTTTATCTGCTGGCAGACAATTTTCCTTTTAATAATATCTCTGTATTTAATGTGGGGTGTTTTTAAGGTGAGGGGGAGTTTATCCCAACACATACCTTTAAGCCCCGGGATGTCACTCGAGTCTCCCCACCTGCCCCTTCCCCACGTGGCTCCTTTGCATCCCAGCGGGATCCAACAGCTCCAGCATGCTGAACCCAAAATCCTGCAGATTAGAAATCAAACACCCCCCACAAATGGTAAACCCAATGTGATCGTGGCACAGCCTCCTCCAGGTGGGTGATAGCAGATAAAGGCCTGCTGCCACAGGAAAGGGAGAGCTCTTCAGGAGGAATATTAAACCTCACAGCGGATGGATTGGGGGTTTATCAGCTTTTGATAGTAATAGATTTTTGTAATATCCTAACTTTATTACTGGAAACAATGTGAAGACACAAAGTGGCTTTGAGGCTTGCTAAAAACATTTTCACTTCAACTCCCTTCGCCAATCTCTGGTCTTCACTCAGGGATGCTGAAGGGATGGGGAGGTGAAGAAATCCTGACCCAGGCCAGTAAAGCCACTTGATGCTTTCTTAGAACTGAAGGCACATCTCGGAGCACCTGCTGGTCAGAAGAGAGGGACGTGTTGGTGAAGACATGTGTCCTCAGGAGGCAGGGACATGCTTCAGGGTATACTCTAGTGCCCAAGATTGTTGGTTTGTGTCTGTTTGTGGGTGGGGAGGTGTTTCTTTTTGGTTGGTTTTATTTTTTTGGAAGGTCCCTTCCAACCATGAAGATTCTGTGACTCTCTGGCTGGCACAAGGATGGGATGGCTTGGGCACATCCCACCAGGGCAGCCCTTGCCAGCCGCTGTGAGCAGCAGGGAATACACCCTGACAAATAAATGAACTGCCTTTTCCCTCGACCGAATCCCAGGTTACATGCTTGAGATATTTGTACCTCTCTTAGTGAGTAAACTGCAGCGCTGGCATTGAACCAGCAGCTCGGTTTGGCCAGGGATGCTCCGTCCTGCAGCATCTTCAGATCCTCCTCATCCTTGCGATGGAGGTAGGAAGAGGAGGGTCAAGGGCAGCACTGCAAAGTGGGACAATAGCCAAAATGCTGGAAACTGGGGATGGGGCTAGAAAGCAGGGAAGAAAAATCAGGGAAGGACTGGGATGGAGTCATGGAGAGCAGGCAGGAACCTCAGCCACAGGCTTCTCCATGACGGCGGCTGAGCTTCTGGCTCTGGGCTTGGGCAAGGAGATGCAAGAAAATCCCCCTCTGGGAGCATGAAGTTGGATGCTTGGAATCACCCGCAATGGGGTTATTTTTGTGATTTTTTTTTGGCCAAAACCACTGGAGCTTGACCTTGAACTGGTGTCTCATTTCCCTCTGCTAACCCAAAACCGCCGTTTTTTCAGCAAAATAGAAACAGTAGCTGGATGAGCACTGTTCTTCTCCAGCTCTGGAACCAAAGGCAGCTTTACTGGCAGCCCAGACACCCCAGATCATCTCTACAGCCCCACCACCACTGCAGGGTGACAGCTGAGCTGGGAGGGACAGATTTGCAGGTGCCATTTGGGGCAATCCAAATGTCTGGGGAAATCCAAAAGTGGTGAAAGGGGAGCCTGGAGAGGAAAGGGAAGAACCCAGACTCTTCCCATCATCACTGCTTTCACACATCCATCACTTTAATGCCTCCAACACCCTGTGTGGGGTCTAAACAGGCAGGGAGTGGAATTAAGGACACCTTTTGGCAATTCCTGGGTGATTCTTTGTGCTGCAGGGAGCCGTGATCCACTCCTGGCTCCAACATAGCGGCATGACATAAATAATATTGAATTATTTCCCTACCATTTCTGGGAATTGCCAGTTAAGGCTTTTATACAGCACACACTCACAGCTCCTGATCTTATTCACCTGCCATTTATCCTGGCAGCAGAGCACAAAGCCGCCAGTCTCTTCGGGGTGCACAGATATGGGGTCTCACATTGTTAACACAAGAGAATAATTAATATTAGTCAGAGATGATATGCACTGCACACCAGGACCCTTCTGGCATGCAAAGTCAGGGTGCAGCAAAGGAAAAATGGGTCTTTCTACCCCAAAATAGCTTATAGGAGGAAAAAGAAGGGGAAAAGCAGAAGCTGAGCTTTGTTGTGCAAAGGGGTTAATCTGCTGCCTGACTTATAATTCCCCAGATACCTATTTAAGGACTGAAATACCTGCCTGGCACCTGGTAGTTGTTGTGTCTTCAGAAGATAACACTGAGTTGAAACATTCTCTCCATTCTCAAAATTTCTAGGGCTGAAAGACAAATCTGGTGACACCAAAAGCATTTCCATACTCGATTCAACTTTGCCAATTTGCTCATGAAAGTAAATAAGAAGGGAGAAAATAAGAAGGTTTGGGATTTGCATCAGCAGAAGATAGATGCTCTGCCTTACAATCACTTCTTCTCTTTGAAGTGGCCTTTAGGGGTGCTGGAAATACCCTACACATCCAAGCAGCCCTCACCAAAGTGTTGGCTTCAGCCTCCCAAAAGTTCTAATTTAAATAAATCCAAACCAAAATGGTTTGATTAGACCCCAAGGCAGAATCATCTCTTCTTTTTTTTTAAACCTTCTTAGCAACAAAAGCTCCCAAAGACTGCAGAGGAGAAAACCCTCTGGGCTTCAGGGAGAACAGTGATGAAACAGCATCGGGGATAGATGCTGTGGTACCCAGCCAGGCATCATGCCTCAGCAGGAGATTGAGGAAGGGTCTATAAGTAAAATCCTCTTCACCACATTATACATTTGGCTAAATTTAAATTATATTTTGCTTGGAAAGATTAAAAAAAAAGACCCAGGCCTTATCACACCCATCCACTGCCCCCCCTCCAAGTGGAGTCAGCGACCCTTTACCTTTATGGGCAGAGCCCCGCTCACACTGTGGGCAAAACAGGGCTGTGACTCCCTGCTGAAAATATCAGGGAAGGGTGCCAAAACCCACTTCACCACTTCTCCTGACCTCAGCTCCTTTTTTTCCCTACTGATGTGATATTTTTTTCCAATTCTTTTTCCTGGTTCGTTTCAAGTCTGAGTTCCCCAGATGCTCTTTGATATCTGCTTGACACCTCCTTGAAACCGGAGCCCAAAGGGACTGGGAGGCTTTGAAACCACAAATGATGCTACTTCCAAGACATGATGGGATCAGGAGGGGTTTTCCGCACTCCAGGCTTGATGCCCCAAAGCATGATGCTCACAGCAGCCCCAGGGGATCCAGGGCATTGTCCAGGTCAGTTTTCCACCAGCTATTTTGTCTGGGGACAGCACAGCTCCATCACGGGCTGTGGCTTGGGGCTGGCAGGAGACTCTCCAAACCATGACGCATGTATCCCATGAACCTGGACTTGCATTTGCAGGCAGGAGAGAAAGCTTCTGAAAAAGGAGTTGTGGCTGAAACCCAAATTGCCCCCCAACAGCTGGGCTGACCCATCCCTGAGGGGACCAGCAGCAGGGTGCTCTGTGCCCTGGGAATCAGAGATGCAGATGCCAGGGAGAAGCTGAGGCACTGGCAGCTGGCACATCTCGCCGTGCCCAGCCTGCAGACCTGCCACCTTCTCTGCTTGCCTTCCCATTCTGCTAATTTCAATCACGGAAGAGTCCATCTGGGCAAAATAGAAAAACAGCATTTTATTTTTCCTTTTTTTTTTCCCTTTTTGTGCATATAGAATGTGTACTTGATGTAAACTGCGTTATCTGGGTGGCTTGCTGGCTTAGCACAGCCTCCATTTTACCATACTAATGACTTTTTACACTCCAGGTAAAATCAGAACAAGACAAGAAGGTTTTTAGAAAGCTCGTTCTGACAAATTCCTCACTGTAATTACTGGAGCAGAAAGAACTCATCAGCAGTACATGCCGTTGCTCCGGGCGCTAAAAGTCTCGAGTGGTGAATGGCCCAGATATGGAAACTGCAGCCGCCGCATCGCTGGGGCGGCACAGGGCCCGGCAGGTCTCCGTGCCAAGGCAGCGAGTGGAGCCCATCGTGGCTTTCCCAGTGACAGGCTCCTCGTCGGATGAGGAGCAATTTTATACACGAGTGATCTGGCATAATCCCCATCCTCCCGGGGCCAGGGACCGCCGCGGGGTGACGGCACTGCTGCGGAGTGTGGGGTTCTGTGCCGGCTGGGCTGGGCTTTGGTGGTGATTAAAGACACACCAGGCTGGACTTTGGGAGGCTGGTTTTATTCTCTGGATACCCCTCGGGATCTGACTGGCTAGGGAAGATGGAGGATGGGAATCCCCCCTTGCCCGCTCCTAGCCCAGCTGGGCTCCCACTGCTCGCCCAGGCTCCAGCTCTGCCCCAGCTCCACCTCTGCTGTGGTGTGGAGAAGAGGCACCAAGGGCTTTTGCTTCAGCAAAAACAGCACCAAAAACAAGAGGAAAAAATAAACCCCCTTCACAGATGGTGGAAAAATGTATGGCAAAGTGGTTTGCTGGCTGCATGCTGCCGGCACCTTCCAGCAGGTGTGAAATGCCCCCCATTTCACAGCATCCATGGCTCAGGAAATGCTCAAGGACCAGGCTGGCCACAAAACCCTAGCTGGCAGAGTAAAGGCACCAGGATGTCCCCTGATGCAAGAGGACACAACACCACGGCTCACCGGCTGGCTGGCAGAGGGTGTAGGGACCAGCACTGAGATAGAGAGAGGGGATGAGGTGGCACAGGGGGTCCCTGGCACCATCCCAACCCCAGCCTCCAGCCCCACATCCTCACCTCTGAGACTTGGTCCAGACCTAATGCCCGGAACCAGACACCCTAGTGGTCTCACTCACAAAATGCTTCACTTGCACAAGCAACAGTTTGGTTGGGAAGAGATTGTGAGGAGTTTTGGGGGCTGCAAACATGCCTGTCCCATATCCCCAAGCTCCTGCCTGCTCCTGGCCCAGCAGGGAAGGAAAATCCATAACGGCTTGGCTTTTACTGCCCTCTCCAGTCCCCTTCCAGCTAACGCAGCTCCCAAAGAGGGAACTAGCCTCAAAGTATGGGCTGAGCTGTGGTGGCACCCTCCAGCTCTCCCCCCAGCCCCAAGGATGGCCTCCCCACCCATGACCCTCTCCAAGCACCCACCCCGGTGCTAGGGAGCCCAGGATGAGCCTCCCATAAAGGATAGGAGCCATGTGGTTGGACTGGAAGCTGAAGCCTGCTGAGATGTTCCCTGACACAGGGGACATGGGGACATGGTCTAGGAGGGGACCGCAGTGGCACAGGGTGCTCACTGCAATAAAAGGATTAGTCATTAGGGATTAATGGATTAGACACTCAGGCACATATGGCTTAGACACAGAGGGCGAAGCATTAGCACACAGTTGAGCAGTGGGGGTAGCCTGGGGGGCAGCTTGGGGGGCAGCTTGGGGGGCAGGCACCTTTCCACCCCACTGTCTGCAGCCAAGAGGCAGAGGTTTTCAGAGACATCAAAGCAGGAGGGGGATTTCAAGCCCAGAAAAGGGCAAGTATGGACTAGAAACTTGATGAACCCAGGGCAGGGGGAGAAGTCACCTCTAATGTCCCTCCCTGGGGCCAGCTCTTGTGCCCTGGCCCCCCCAGAGCACCCCAGGCTGAGCAGTCCCCAGCAACTCTGTGCTCTCAGAAAGGTCCCACAACCTGGCTCTGAGCATCACTTGGGAAAGCCAGGATCCTGACCCTCTCTCCGCAGAAGCTCCCCAGCTCTGTTTGCCAGCCTCTGCTGCCAATTCATCAGAACATGGCGGGGGGGGCCTGTGGTGCTGGAGGGCAAAGGTGCTCTTTTAAGCACCACCCTGAATCTCTGAAAATACTTTTTGGCAGATTTGTGTGGGTTGGCTGTTTTGGAGATGAAGCACTTGGGTCATGCGGGAGTTATCCCTCCCCTCTCCCACCCAGCCCCACAGCTGGGGGGCTGGGAAAGCAGACCCTTTCCTTTTGGGGGGCTCTTTCACTTCCTTTGGGGTCCTTGTGCCCCCATCTTGA
>BJBW01007284.1:103196-114137 GCA_004320125.1 Scolopax mira
ATGTGGCTGGTAGCGGGTTTTGGCTCTTTCGTTTCCAGCTTCCATTCCCTCTGTATCCCCTTTCCTATTTTTTTTTCCAGCATGGAGCATCTTATACCTCCCCCCCTCCGAGGGGTGCCAGGCTTGACAGAGCTGCTCTCCATCCCCTGCACCCTCCAGGGAGAGGGAGGACTGTGATGGTAGCCTAGAATGTGGGGATGGGCCTGATTCCCCTCCACCTTCCTCTTCCAGACTCCTGGATTTCTCCCCAGATAATTCCAGTGGGGCTGGGGGTGTCTGAGAGCCTTGTGGTATCTCTAAAGGAGAAGGACCTGAGGTCCTGGGGCTTGTTGCTCTCGATGCATCTCCATCAGTCAGGAGAAGCACCAGTGAGACCCTGCCAGCGGGGGGACCACATCTGGGCCCCCGAGCAGCACCTCAGGCTGGGGATCCCTCGGTGATGGAGAAGGAGCAACATGACCTTGCCAGGCCATGTGATGGGACGGTACCATCAGTCGTTCCTTGGTCAGCACTGACATCTTGTGCCAAAGGGAGGAAAAACACCAGCTGAGGCTTGGAGGGATGCAGAAACCCCTCCAGTGCTGCCATGCCCCAGGCTGGCACCCCAAACCGTGTTCCCCCTAGCCCAGCAGAGCCAGGGAAGCCATCTGGCAGGACCAAAGTGTTCCCACGGGCCAGCACCTCATCTGGCTGGTGGTGCAACCACTGCCGTGAGCCTCGAACAAGACCTAGGGTCACAAAAATGGCAAAGGCCAGCAGGACCCAGCCCTCACCCCAGCCCCACACAGCCACTGCTCATCCCCATCGCCAGTGCCACATCCAACAGCGATCCACTTCTGATGGACAGCAGTGAGGACGATCTTTCCCAAGGGCGCAGGAAATACTTGCAAAAGCATTTTAGGGATATTTCCAAAAGTGACTCACACCAAGGAGAAGGGTGGCCCTGCCGGGGCTGCTGCCATAGGGCCACACAGGTCCCTACTGCCACAGCTCAGAGTGGTGCCGGGAGAAGGGTACACAAGGAACACAAGGTTGTCCCAAGGGAAATGAATGATCTTCCACCAGGTGTCTTTTCCTCCCTGGGTAGGTGGTTTCAGAAAATACATGTGAAAACTAACAGCCACTAACGCTGCAAAAGCAGATTGTAGCTGCTGATAGCTGGGTTGTGGGGGAATAAGGGGTGATGCAGCAGAGCCCCCAGCATCCCAGTGACACTGATCCCCGATGCCCATCACCACCTCCCATCCCACTGGCACTGCCCAGCCTTGGTTCTTGTGCCTGGAGAAAATCCAGAGAGCTGAGCAAGTACTTAGTGTACTTTGTTTTTCTTTTTTTTTTTTTTTGACCACAGCTCCTGGGTGCAGAGAACTTTCTGACCATCTTACTTGCTCTTTTGGGGTTTCTTTTTTCCCCACCCCCCATTAAAGGCTGCTTCTTGCTTTTTGTATTGCTGGGAAACAGTGAGGCATGTGGTGCAACCTGCAGAAATCAGGGTGCAGATAAGGAGGAAGATAGTGCCTTAGGTTTATTTTAGTTTTAAACTCAGGGTTTAAAAGGTTTTCAAAGGCCAACACTGGGGAGTGGGGGAAAAGATCACTCAACTCGAGCAGCGCAGCCCTGATCGTAATCTCAAGCAGAGGAGTTTGGTGTGAAATCAGCTTTTCAGCAAGGGCCATCCCCACGCTGAGGCAGCCAGGATTCCGGGGGCCAAAGGACATGGGAAATGAGTCAGGCAGCACACGGCGAGGGACAGGAGGAAGGGGGAGAGTTCAGCCTGGGACAGCTAAGAGCGGGTGAACTGCTGGGGAACAAGCCATGTGAATGTGTGTACTGCAAGGTCCCTTCCCCTGAGTGAGGCGGAGAGGAATCATCATCTCAGAAGAAAGCTTTTTGCTCTGCCACAGACACCCTTAGCCCCCCCACCCACCGCTTTGCCTTGGAAACCTTTCTCTTTGGGGCTGCTTTCCCTGTTTCCCTGAGGCCACTTTCCCTGTTTCCCTGGGGCCAGTGTGACATAGGGTGACCTGCATCCCACTGCCTGGCACCAGCAGCCGGGGAAGGGGGAGCTGCCCTGTCAGAGGTGCCAGCCAGGAGCAGAGCATGGGATCCGAAATCGAGAGAGGGCCCCAAAGCCCTGGAGATCCCTATCAAGCCCACATGATGCTATTTATTTTGCTGGGTTCCCAGTTTAGGGGGGCGAGGGTGAGATGGGCTGGTCTGAGCCTGACAATGCACCCACAACTTCTTCCAGCAACAGCCGCAGCGTGTTCACCACTGCTCCCCTGTGATTAACGTGTCTGAAATCGGGGGTTTGCCGTGAACTTTCTGGTGACATCTCCCCCAGAACAAGATGACAGCATCTATTCTGTCTTATTTCTATACATTTGCATCTTCCAACAGCAGGAGATGGGTCCATGCTCACAGTCTCAGGGCAGCCAGGTACCAGGTGATGCCTCAGGGGCTGCACAGCCCATTTTCACTGAATTTCACTGAATTTAAAAAAATTAGAGTTGGAAGGGATCATCTAGTCCAACTCCCCTGCTGAAGCAGGATTGCCTAGAGCATGTTAGAGCATGTTACTCAGGATGGCATCCAGGTGGGTCTTGAAAAATCTCCAGAGAAGGAGATTCCACACCCTCCCTGGGCAGCCTATTCCAGGGCTCTGCCACCCTCACCAGGAAGAATTTTCTTCTCATATTTGAGTGGAACCTCCTAAATTCCAACTTATGCCAGTTGCCCCTCGTCCTCTCACTGGCAACCACTGAAAAGAGTCTGGCTCCCTTGTCCATCAACCCATCTTTCAACCCACCTATTTTCCCTCCCCAGTGAGATGCTTTGGGGTTAGATGCAGATCTTCACTGGGTTTTCCAGCCCCATTTACAGAAAAAAATCCTCCACTGCTTTTTGGGGAAGGTGATGGCATCTAGGCAGGAGCCAGCTGGCCTCTGGAGGGGAGTGGGTGGCAGGAAGGAGGAGGACGGGACTGTGAGCCACCTCTTCCTGGGGACAAGCGAGGGTGGACCCATCTCAATATAACCCATCTCCACAAGTGGCTGGGGAAGTCCCAAGTGGCCAGGGAAGGACCTCAAAAAAGGAAACAGCAGATGTGGGCTGTGCCTTTAGTGGTTATCTGACTATCAGCCCCAGCAAGGTAACGGAATAGTTGACAAAGAATTAAATGGGAGAAGAACACATCAAACAAATCCTCTCCAGAAAATGGATCTGACCTGACGAATCTGCTTTTGATCATGTTGATGACTTTGGCTGTCCCAGCTGCAGCAGCCATTCTGTCCCATAGGCACTGCACTTAGATCTTCCTCCCCCGGGGTTATCGATCAGATGAAAGTAGGAGAAGCGCCACAGCATCAATGAAGCATCTGCAAACACAGCTGGAAAAGCAGCTCTCACCCAGGGGTGAGTGGCATTTCCAGGGGGGTTGTGACATCGAGCAGGGTGTCCTGGCATGTCCAGCAGCTCTCTCTGGCAGCTCCAGCAACGCAGCACCCAGTGAGATGAGGCTGGGGCTGGTTCTGAGCACGCAGGGTAATTAAACACCAACACACTCCCAGTGAAAGCGATGGTTTCCCCAGGAGCTGCTTGTGCTTTCTGTTCAGGGAAAGCTGTGGGGGCTGTAGGGATCAATGCCCACGTGGGGCAGCCATGGGGTGGCCATGGGATGGCTGTGGATGCAGAATCCCACTGCCCCCCGGCGCTGGTGGGAACAGGAAAATCTTTGTTTTCCCCAGCAGTGGGAGATTTGGAGCCCCTGTAAAGTTTTTGGAGGGGGCAATGAGGGCCCAGCTACTGGTGGGGTCCCAAATGCCTCTGCCAGCCCCCAGATTTGCCACCTTCCCCTGCGCTTCTTGGCAGCAGAAGCAGGATCTGCCCCACATGTTTTGCAGGTGCCAACCTTCCCACCCCCCCTGAGGGGCTCAACTCTTCTCCCCCCACCCCTACCCCCCCCGAAGGTCCTACCACACCAGGCGTGGTGGGTGGGATGCAGGGATACAGCAGCATTTCCTGGGGTCTGCCACCTGTATCCCCCACATTTCCTGGAGGGATTTCCCCAGCCATGGGATTTCCCAACAAACAAAGGTGGTAAAAGCCACAGCTGGCAGAGCCTCAGGACAGCACCCTGCCTCCCTGGGAGAGGGGACAGGCAGAGAAGGAGGCTTGTGGCCTGTCCCCAGCCAGCTCTCCTCCTCACCACGCTCTGGAACCAAGCCCATAGCCAGAGCTGTGATTGCCAGTAAGGAGACGGCACGAAACAGTGGAATTTAGGGAGGAAAGTGGTTTTTTTCAGCCCAGACCACAGATGCGACTGGGAAACCTGTGGGGCCACCCCAAAGCAGAGACTAGATCCACTCATCACAGCAGTGGATCTGCCTACGTCCCATGCCCTTTTCTGCAACAAACATAGGAGGGCTGATCAAGTGGAGGTGGGGAAAGACCAGTTTCTTCTAAATTCATCAAGAGCCACAGGAGCACCTGGTTTTACCTCTGGCCCCTCTAATTTCCCAAGGACATCCCCTGCTCAAGTGCCAGGTCTGTGCAAAAACCAGCAAAGTCCCAGCAAAGCTGATGTGGGAAGGGGAACAGTGGATATTCCTCCCGAGACAAAGGGAGGAATATTCCCCACTCAGGGACCCAGGAGTGCTCAGGGGCCCAACCAGGGCTGAAAATCCCCCATGGTCCAAGATCCCCCAACTGCAGGGTCCACTTGTCCAGGGGGAAGATGCCGGCACATCAGGACAGAGGGATGCTGCAGGTGCCAGGAACGTCATCTCTGGAATTCCCCGGGCTGACAGATCCATGTTTTGCACGCCAGTCTTTAAACAGGGCCTTTCCCAGTTCAAAGAACTCTCTTTTGTTTACCTTGTTCTTCCGTTTCATTTTCTTATTGAAGAGACTATTTTCTACCCTTAGGAGGCCACTTTTACCCCAGCTGGGCCAGAAGGTCCTCAGTGCGTGGGGGTAAAAAGGGGGCTAAAGGGAAAGGGTGGGTTCAGGACGGGAAAGCTGAGCCAGGAAGCTGTGCTGGACCAGGACCAGAGGCATCTGCTTTCCTCCGCTCCCCCTGGAGAGATTAAATGGAGTTGGGGTGATGCCAGGAAGGTGCCCTGCTCCACCAGCTGGGCACAGAAACACAACCCTCCCTTGTCCGCACCCACCAGCCCTGGAGCATCACCTAGCCCCACTTGTTGCCTCCTCCTATTATTTATTCCACATGTGCATTCCAAAAAAATTGAGGCTGATTTCTGGGAAATGGCTCTGGAGAAGAGTAAATGGAAAGACACACATGGTCCCACCATGGAGGTGTCCCCTGCTCCAATCAGGACAGGTCGTTGCCTGGACCAGCACACCATGTTCTCCCCAGCTAGGTCTCCCTCCATGGTGGGGCTGCACCAGGGCGGCCAAAATGCCAGCAGGGTGCCATCAGTGTCCCCTGCACAGTGGGACGTGGCTGCCCGCACAGCTGGGCTGGCAAGGATGTACGTCTACATCTCCCTGCTGCTTCCCACCAGCCGCCGGCAGCTGGGATGCGCCCTGGGATTTGCTGAGGTGGGGGAAGGAGAGGGGGCTTTTCGGACAGCTGCAAACAGGCAAAATCCACTGGGAAAGTCTCAAACCAGCCCCTGCCTTTCCCAGCACAGCACAGCCAAGAACACGAGCTGCTGCTTCAGTGTCAGGGGGAGGGAAGTGGAGCCCCATATCCAGCCTTTTCTGGGCTTCAACAGGGACTAAACACCCCCAAAACCATCACCGAGCTGTGTTTGTGCCTGGTACAAACAAACAGAAGCTATTTCTCCATGGCTTTTTTGAGGAAAGGGAGATTATTTGGCCATTAGTCCCCTGGGGCAGGATGCAAAGCAATAGGATGTAAAATTTGTGGTCCAGGGAGACGACATTGAGCACCAAGAATGTGTGGGGCTGCTGGAGACCCTGCAGGGTGGTGAGCCTGGATCTGGTCCCATCCAAGGGGGATCCCCAGACCCTCTCTCCTGCCTCAGGGTTCCTGCCATGGGGCACACAGCCTGACCAGGGGGTAGAGGTGTGAGCCAAGCTTTTGGAGCAACCCTGCCACTGGAGGCAGGAGGTCAGGAAAAATCTCAAGCCTATCGCAGGGCAGGCAAAAGCACAGCCCAGGAGCAGGTTTTTTCCCCTTCCCAGAGCTGTGCTGGAAGGGGATGAGTGTTGCTCACCCTCTGTGCTCTGGGACATGGCAGGGGACCAGGTCCTCCCCCTGACCACGCAACTGCTGGCCCTGGGGGAAGCCAGCCCCCAGGGCTGCTTCCCCATAAAAGCAGCCCCGTGGCCATGACCCCGGCAGACAGCAGCTCTGCCCAGAGCTATCAAGGAGCCCTCCTGCAGTCCGTCATGGCAAAGGCAGCCGGGGTGGTCTGCACCCTCCTCCTCCTCCTCCTCGTTGTGCTGTGCTGCCAGAGCCTGGCTCAGAGTAAGTACTTGCCACCTGCTCTGTTCCTGCGGACTAGGGGAGAGGGACAGCCCCCAGGGCTGTAGGGACAGGTTTGATTTGTGTATGACATGTAGGGGCGCTCGCCCCAAAGAGCTGCCATGCCGATATTGGGATGGGCTGAGGTGGAAAGTGGATGTCTCCAGGTTAAGCTGAGCTTGCGCTGTGTCCCCAGGGGCCCCGGCCATGCCGGACAAGTGCTGCTTCAATTTCCAGACGAGAAGGATCAAGAGAGACAACATCGTCGCCTGCTACCCCACCAGCCCTGAGTGCCCGCACCAGGCTGTGATGTGAGTACCCTAAACCCAGTCCTGGCGGTAAAGGACCTCTAGACCCTGCCAGACCCCATGTCTTGCTTTGATATGTCCAATTCTGGTCCTCTGTACCTCTGAGCCCCTCAGAAACTCGGCGACAGGATCTCCATACCACCACCCCGCTAACCCAGTCGTTTCTCTGCCCCAGCTTTAGGGTGAGGAGCGGGAAGGAGATCTGCGCCCAGGAGAGCAGGGCCTGGGTGAAGAGGTACCAGAAGAGCTTCCAAGTCAGCTCCTTCTCCATCCCCAGCTAGAGGGGCAGCCAGAGGCAGTGCAGGGAGTCCCCTCCACAGGGGACAGTTTACCACAAAGACGACCCGTTGGCAGAGGCAGCTGCCAGGACACGACATTTGGATAGAGCAGCTCATCGGTGACATCTTCCCCACCACACTGTGATGACCCTCACCACCTCCCTGAAGACAAAGGGCCTTGGACATCCCCGGTATCCCACTGGGATGGGGTGTGCTGACCACATGGGACGCTGGGGTCCAGCCCCACTGCCAGCCCCACAGGCTCTCAGCCCTGCTCTGCACACAGGCAGCTGCCTGTACCCTTCGCAGGCAGCAGCAGCATGTGGGTAAGGCTGCACTCGCTGGACCGGCAGCAGCAGAGGGGTTAAGGGGGAGCAGCTCCATGGTTATTTTTTTTGTACAACACACTGAATAGAATTAAAGGTAATCTCGTGCATGCAAACATCTGGCTGTGCAAGTGTCTTGAGAGCAGGGAGATCCTGCTGCTGGCTCTCCTACCTGGGTGTTAAATCACATCTCTGAGTGCTGGGGTCAGTAAGCAGCTGGGAAGAGTCAAAGCTCCAACCAAGTCTCTCTGAGGGAGTCCAGGGGGTGCATGGGGCCAAACCACGTCTGTGTACATTTGGGGAAAGCTACCAGAGAGAGGGGCAAGAAGCAGGCACAGCCCATGAGGAGGGGCCTTCCTACACTCCTCATCAGCCAGATCCCTGGCTCAAATTTGATCAGAGACATCCCTCGGGGATGCCAGGTTGTGCTCCACTGACCACACTCCTGCGATGCCATAAGAAGATGTGATGGGCACTGGTACAGTGACAGATGCTGTGATGGGCAGCCAGCGACAGGTCTCAGGGTGGGCTGGAGTGAGCCCAGCCACAGCTAAGCTGCTCACCTCAGTGCAAAGTTGCAAGAGAAGCATCGCAGCCAAGCTGACAATGGTGGTTTTTGCAAATAAACTTGCCGAGGGCTTCGACAAGGCCAAGCATCATCCTGTGTGGTTTGCTAGTGGCAACAGCCAAACCCAAAATAGACTGCCACCCCTACTGCATCACCAGCGACGCAGAACTGCCGGCTGCTCACCACACTTTCCAGCAGCCCTTGGGTACCACAGGGGCCAGAGGGGCTGGGAGAGGAATTTCCATTCACTGGTTGCCCTTTATCAGTATCTCTGGGTGGTTTTTTCCCTGGGGAGAGTCCAGAGCTGTCACGGAAAGCCTGGCTGGCATGGATATATCATGATGAGGTGCCAGCAGCAGAAGCAGGTAGTTCTTGGTGGCCCCAAGTCAGCAAGAGCTGCCATCTGCTGTGCTGACCTAGCTCCAGGTTGGACATGAAGGTCTTCTCCTTGGCCCTGATCGTTCTGCTGCTGGCAGCAACCTGGACTGGAAGCCAGGGTGTCTCCTGTGAGTATTGACATGGAGCCTTTCCCCATACTTGCCCCAGCTTCATCTCCAGCTCCTTCACTGATGGGCTTTGGAGGGGTCAGGGAGAGGGATGAGAGCTTCAACTCCTGCTTGTGCCACAGGTTGGGGAGAATGAGGGCTTTTGCCAGCTGCCCAAGCATGGGGCTGTAATGGTTTTGTTCAAAAGGAGCAAAAATAGGCTTCAGTCCTAGCACCCTGGCTGGGGAGCTCAGTAATAAACCCCCCCCAGCAGGGAAACAGGGGGCTTCCACCCTGGGGCAAAGCAGCACTGCTGGGGATGCAAGAGGGGACCCCTTGTAGCAGGAGGGAGCAGAAGAGTCTCCAGGGGAGCATCAACACCCCATGGGGCAGCATCCACACCCCTCATGCCAGGCGTGGGAAAGCACCAACCCTTCTCACCTCCTCTCAGTCCGCAGCCCCTACGGCACCTGCTGCTACAAGGAGATGTTCATCAAGAAGAAAATCCCTTCCTATCTCATCAGGAGCTACCAGAAGACACCTTCCCACTGCTCTCGCAGAGCTGTGCAGTGAGTACCTCCTGCCCCCACACAGCCTTCTTCCCTGGCATCCTGCTCCTCACCCTCACGCACTCACCTTCCCTGCCAGTGGTTCTGCCTTTTAGGCTAATGCAAAACAAGCCACCCCAAAGGATGTGTGGGTGGGAGTGTCCTGCCCTGGCTCTTTGCATGCACACAGACACACTCTGCCCTGGAAGCTTTATCCCAAATAGCCCCCAAATCCCCCCATTTCAACTGCCACCCAGAAAAATGGTAAGGAAACCAAGCTTTCAGAGATTGCTAAAAGTCAGCACTTTCATGGGATGCAGGGGGGCAGGATGCTGCAGGCATTTCCAGGCTGGTGGGGGAAATCCAAGGTACAACCAGATCTTGCATTCCCCCCCCCGGGGTAACACAGCTCCTCTCTGCCCCACAGTGTGGAGCTGCTCAAGGGGAAGAAGTTCTGCGTGGACCCAGAAGAGCCCTGGTTCCAGCAGTATCTGCATCAGAAAAAGTCAACCAATGCCTCCACGTGAAGATGCCTTCCATTTAAACCGTATTTATTTGCATCTCATAATTGTCTGTATTTTGGGATCTTATTCCCTCCCCTGCCATCACCCCCTCCACACTACTGTATGACCTTCAGTGACTTTAATAAAAGACCTCGTGCTGACCTGCAACTGGAGTGAGAGTGTAAATTTGCTGTGAGAAAGCAGGGCTCACACCAGGCCTGGGCATCTCCCTGGGAGACACGGGAATAGTCCAGGAGCACCTGGGAGAACAAAGGGCCAAGGCTGGTGCCCCCACCTCCCTCTCCAAGATGAAGCAGCCCCTGCCCAGGTGTGGGGTTTAAGGAGCCCTGGGCAGATGCCCCCCACCCCAGGTGGAATATGGATGGAGACAGAGATAATGGAAGATGCAGGCTGGCAATGGGCAAAAAGTTGGCTTTGGGGGGCTTGGGGGTTGGTTTGGTGTCTTCCCAGATAGATCAAGGGCTTATCTGTCCTTGATCTGCTGCCACCTGTCCCTTCATCCCTGTCCCTGCTGCCACCCACAATGTCCCCACTGCTGCCCCGAGAGGGCTTGTCTTCCAGTCCCAGGCACACCAGAGACTACATGAACTGCAACATTCTTCAACAGAAAATTTATTCTATTTAACTTATTTCAGTTAAAGCAAATATTTTTTTTTAATACAAAGGAAAATGAAAAAATTAAATTATAGTAGGCAGTTGGGTGTCAAGATGTCAGAGGATACTGGCTTCTTCTTGCTAGGCTGAAGTGCCAGGACCTTAATCATATTTGCGGCCATTTTCTCCAGCAGTTCCCTGTCCTTCTTGAACTGGGGGGCCCAGAACTGGACACAGTATGCCAGCATCCATGTTGCAGAGGAACTTGTGGGCGGGTTTCCAGACGGGTTTCAAATATCTCCCAGGAAGGAGGAGACTCCACCACCTCTCTGGGCAGCTTGTTCCAGTCCTCTACCACCCTCTCAGTAAAGAAGGCGGTCTCAGCAAGGAGTAGTCTGGACTGTCGCCGGCCTGTCCAGATCGTCCTGTCCAGATCCCTCTGCAAAGCCTCTCTCCCCTCCAGCAGGTCGACACTGCCACCCAGCTTGGTGTCGTCTGAGAACTTGCTGAGGGTGCGCTCGAGCCCCCTCGCCCAGATCATTGATAAAGATGTTAAAGAGAACGGGTCCCAGTACCGAGCCCTGGGGGACACCACTCGTGAGCGGACGCCAACAGGATCTGGCTCCATTCCCCAACACTCTCTGGGCCTGGCCCTCCAGACAGTTTTTAACCCAGTGCAGACTTGTCCTGGGATGAGGGACACAGGACTAACTCTTCTTCTAATAAGGGGGGAAATGGCACTTCCAGAAGACTCTAGTGTCTCAATTTGTGAAAATATTTACTCTCTAGCCAGCCAGGCTCTGTAGGGTTCAAGGTCTTCGAGCCTTGCTGGGTGCAGGGACAAGGAGGAGCAAGG
>BJBW01007285.1:0-22951 GCA_004320125.1 Scolopax mira
CCCCATCCCTGGAGGGGTTCAAGGCCAGACTGGATGGGGCTTTGAGCAACCTGGTCTGGTGGGAGGTGTCCCTGCCCATGGCAGGGGGATTGGAACTGGATGATCTTTAAGTTCCCTTCCAACCCAAACCATTCTATGATTCTATGATTCTATACATTCATTTCAACAGAGAGTTCAGCAGGGTCAAAACTGCTGCTGCTTCACCCAATTCACTTACTGCACAATAGTGCCTTTGGTAGTAATCTGTTTTTAATTACAACAACAGTTAAAAGGTCAGGACATCGCAGTGGTTAAAACATCTCAAGCTGTTGATCAAGCATCCATTTTTTTTTTTGCTGACCTGAGAAGTAAATGAGTGGGCATTTTCTGCTGAAGCAGAAAACTTACTTTTTTGTTCAGTCAAAATGTTTTGCTGCTTCTTTACTGCTTTCTTCCAAGTAGCAAAAGAAAAAAAAGGGGTGCACCTTTAGATCTTCAGTCACTGAGGGTGGACACGAAGAAGGGAGAGTCATCTCTGTGGCTGAGCCAGCTGTTTTGTAGCTTTCTGCATCTCTTGAAATGCAGCATGCCAGAATGGAGATTTCCCCTTAAAATGAATTAGCACTTATGATTCAGGCTGACATTTAACTGCTGAGTACGATGACCGTGGTATAAACTCTGTCATTATCTTTACTGCAGAGGAAGACTTTTGTTCAAATTTGGCATTCATATATTACTTTGATAATTATTTTTGAGTGACAGGCAGTGTCACAGCAGTCTAGTATTTGAGATCCTCAGAGCAGAGGAAACAAGGTCCAGTTGCCTGTGCTGCCCTTAAACTTTCCCTGTAATCTTAGCAAATCCTTTAGTTCAAAGGTATGCGTCCATCTTAACACCTCTGAATATCTTTATGGACCAGATTAGAGCCCTTCCCTATTTCACAGGAATACTGCAAAGAACACTAAAGGTTTTAAGGCACTCTCAAACTACGGGTATTTAGGTGAGTAATTCCCACTGAAGTCCATGGTGTCCAAATAGTGTTCTTCAAGAGGACCTGTTTCTTTTTAGCTAGGATATGTGAGGTCTGCTACATGGCTTGCTGTGGTCTCCATGGTCATACAAACAGGCTCAATGTTTGAAACTCTTCTCATAGCCCAGAAAGAAGGTTACAACTGTTGCTGTGCACCGAGTAACTCTGCAGAAGAGTTCCAGCTTGTCCAACTGATGACATGGTGGAACTGGGGTTGGTCAACCTCAGTTCACATCACCCTTTATCCCCTACCACAACCACTCTCTGTTTAGGATGAGTTGTAGCTCTCTGGAAGTGACTGATTCTTGTGACTCCATGGACAAGTCTTCCTAAAGTCCATGCTAGAGGAAAAAATTAGTAACAGAAGTCATTAGAAGAAGGTGACAATATTTTATTTTGAATGGCCTAGGGCAATTGCTGGGAAGACAAAGGGGGAATTCCGCCTGGTGATGAAATTACATTGGGAAAGAGAGGTACACAATGACCATGCTCAAAGTATAGTTTCTTATCTGAAAAGGCTGAAACTGCTAAAACTTCAATTCGGAGCTGTGCAGGCTGGGGAGGTACTGCCTGACTGCCATCACCACAGCCAAGGGGACTTTCAGTCCAGACAGCATATTCATTGCCACAGTTCTGGGAATTACTTTGTCTGCATGCCCTCTTTCTTTTGAAAATGTCAGGGCACAGTTTATGCCTGAACTTTTTTCCCAAGCCATCAATGATAAGGGAAAGATTATTCAACTGAAGTCATTCAGGGACAATGTTTTGGAGAACAAAGAGCTTGCTTTCTGTCTGAAAGCTCAGAGTATGAAGGCCTCCAAACACACAACTACAGCTGTGTGGGGTGTAGACTTTTCAGCTCTGGAAGACAACCAGACAGGAAGACAACCTGCTCTGCTTCTCCAGAACTCAACAAGATTTCTTCCTATGCTAAAATATAGAAACGCCTCAGTTTTGCCATGTACCATGGCTGGAAGCATTGAAAGGATCCAATCTTGAGGTCTTATAAATTTTCTCAGGTTTCTTGTCCCTGTCCTCAGTCTGGCACTGAGGACCCCTGACTTTTCTCTGCTCTTCAACCAGAGGGAGGAGGATAGCGGAGTAGCTTTTGGTCACATAAGTGATTAAGGCGTTGCATTACTTGTGTCTCTCCACAATATGTCAGTATAATCCCATGTATGGTTCAGACAGACTCCTTATTAGTTCCCTGGTTTATTTAGAAGACGTTTTACTGGGATACTGGGATTTGTGATTTTGCTATTCTTTTCAGCTTTGTCTTTTTTTTTTTTTTTTTTTCATCTGTGGAGAAATAGTTGTGTGTAATGAATAGAAAAGTACATCTTCTGAGAAAATGAAAGCAGAACTGTTTCAGGAACAAAAAACCTACTTGAATTTGTTTAATTCTTAGCTTTTAAATGCTTTTCTTTAAACAAACAAAGGAATTGCAAACATTTATTAAAGTTCATTTCTAAAATGTACTTTTCCAGGCACAGCTAATGTCAAGATATGTAACCTTAGCAAATACAAAGAAATTATACCTAACTGTGGTTTGATTTTTTTTTTCCTTTTAATTTTGAAGTTAGGAAGCTCTGTGCCAAGCAATTCTGTATTTTCTGTGGCAGTGAAACGTTCACATCTGTTTTTTCCCGTGGACCATGGCTAAGGTGCTGTCTCTAAGCAAGTGAATGCAGATGGACTGTGTTCTGGCATGAAGCTAGCCACCAGATTGTGAAAGCCGGTTCAGATTTTGGCACAGCAGAGAGCAAGAAAAGAGTCTGTGCCTACTTGTGCTCCACAACCTCTCTGCAACAGCTGTGATACAAACCCAGAGCCATCCACACCCATTATGTCCAGTACCACTGACCAGTACCTGCTCAGTCCTTACCTGGAAGCTTTTTTTGTCACATGAATGAATTGCTCGGGAGGGTTGAGTATGCAGCCTCCTGAGTAATGACACCCAATGCAAAATGGCCAGGAGGGAAGAGTGAACCCTTCACTCTTTTCTTCTACTTGGCCATTAAGAAAGTGTTAAGTAGCTCTGGTGAATTCAGTGTTCCCCATATTCCTAGTATTTGTACTCGCTGGTCTGTCTGACCTTCTCCTAGTGATCTTGTCCATGTTGTTCTCCATCTAATTAAAGTGCTTGAAGGCCGGTAGGGTCATGGCCCGTAGATGCCTCACACCCCATTTCTACTTAAGAAATATTACTATACATATAGTTTATTCATTAATACAAGCAGCTAGTTTCTGTGTTATAGAATCATAGAATGGTTAGACTTGGAAGGGAACTTAAAGGTCATCGAATTCCAACCACCCTGCCATGGGCAAGAACACCTCCCACCAGACCAGGTTGCTCCAAACCCCATCTAGCCTGGCCTTGAACCCCTCCAGGGATGGGGCAGCCACAGCTTCTCTGGGCAACCTCTTCCAATGTCTCACCACCCTGACAGGAAAGAATTTCTCTCTAGTATCTAATATGAGTCTCCCCTGCTTCAATTTAAAACCGTTACCCCTTGTCCTATGGCTCCACTCCCTGATAAAGAGTCCCTCCCCAGCTCTCCTGTAACTCCTTTCAGATGTTGGAAGGCTGTTATAAGGTCTCCTGAGAGCATTCTCTTCTCCAGGCTGAACAACCCCAACTCTCTCAGCCTGTCTTCATAGTGTTCTGTTGTGCTTGCTTGCAGGTTGACAACTGGGTAACATGGGTATAATGTCTTCTGGTCCCTTCTTTTGGCCCGTTGGATGGTCACACTTCAGTCTTTGGTTTGCTCAAGTTTTGCAATTCATTAGGAATACTAGTGGTGGCATTTGGCTCGCAGACATAAAGCAGGTGGTTTTAATCTTGATCGTTTATGGAGTTTCACCCTGTTCTGCACTTTTCACCAGCCAAAATGAAGTGCAGAGTGGGGAGTTCATACTTGGTTCATTCCATGCAAGCCTCAGAAGATGCCTGGACCCCTGAGATTGCATAGCAGAAGTTTCTTGGGTGTTGTTTCTGTGTTCTTTTCTAGCCAGCGCAGCAAGGAAATGAGGTGTTGCAAGGTGAAATTCGTGAATCTTGCACAAAGTGAACAGGGAAGGAGCCACTGGAGCAGGAAAGACCTGAGATGGGGGAAAGTCTTTGGTTTCGTGTCAACATAATGCTGATATGTTGGTCTCTGTTAGTGAAATTACAGGGGTGTCATTAATAAGAAGATGAGTCTGATTAGATCAACCTCATCTTCTGATGTGAGTGTTCTTCTGTGCAGAACAATGTCATCTTTCTTGCTTCCTGCCTCAGGTCACAGGTGTTATTTTATGTTCCAGGAAGAGTTACTGCTTTCAGAGAAATAGTGCCTCATGGAAAGCCTTCCCAAAGGTTACTGATTGGAGTGTGAGCTCTGACTGGATGTGTTAGGTAAAGATTGATCAGAACTGTCATGGAAAATTTGCATTCCAGACCTACTCCAGGAAATTTAAACATGGCATTGGGAAATCTTACAGCCTGGAAGGACATGGACTTTTGGACACAGAAAAAAGAAACTCATTCTGTTTTTTTTTTTTCACTTGAAAAACATAATTTTATGAAAGGTATTTTAAAAAGTGCTTTTATCTTTCAGTAGAATTGCAGGTTTTTGTTAGAAATGGTTGTCTGGATGCATCTCCTTTGATCCCATTCACATGCAGTGCAGGGGTTTATAGAAAATCAACTGAAGCTTCTTTGCTATTTAGCTTTGCTATTTGCCCTCCCCTGTTTGTCTCATTTCCCCACCTTACCCCTCAACATGACTAGCTATCATTTGACCTTGCCAGGCCATGTTTCTGGCCACAGCTCACCAGGACTTGGGTTCACTGATGGACGGCCCTTTCCTTTGATGGTGTTGATGGCCTGGCACTAAAATGGTACTTTATCTGGATGTAACAGGATGGTTTTTGCTGTAATGGCCAGTTGTGGTAAAATGAAGAACATAGTGTTCCTTTAAATGTCTGCTGGTAGTAAGAGTTGATACTTTCAGCTGTCTTTAATATACAGCAGGTACAAATATTAGGGGGAAAACCACCTTTCCTAGTCTAAGCCATTTTGGCCAGCTTTAATGCATCACTATTTGCACACACTAAAGGAGTGCATGGCTGCAGTATCTCTTACTTGTTTGTGGCTTTTTGCTTCTTTTTTGGGATGGCACAGCTGGGTGGATCCCTTGCTGTATCTGCCAACCATGTGTTAATGCTGTAGAGACTCAGAGGTATCTTAAAGGCTGAGGCACCTTTGCTGAGGTGGTTGAGTCCCAAAGACACACAGTGTCTACGCATTAACAGCTGCAATGACTAAGCCACTGATAAATTTATCTCCAGCTTTTGAAATCCTCTTGGTAATGGCAGTGTGCTCTCTAAGATTTCTTCTGAAATAGCTGAAATGTTTTCTCCGAGCAGAACACATAAATGTGTCCTTATATCTTTCCCTTAGCTGTCTATACATATAAAATAATTTTGCCCCATAAAAATATAGCAGCCCTTTTCTGTGGCACAACCTGTTTAGTATCTGTGGCAGCAGCCATTCTGTGTTGCTGGCCAAATCACTTTGCACATATTTTGTAAAAAGTTTATTGAAACACTATTTTTTTTTTCTCTGAGGCTGCAGGCTCTTTACTTCCCAGCCCCTCTCTGCACGTATTTTGTCTTCTCTCCTTGTTCCTTGCTCTGCTCCTCTGCAGACTCCTTCGAATTCTTCAGAGCTTAAATCAGCCTTTTCCAGCAGTTTTCTCCCCAGGCTTGTCTCTCTGATTCTCATTCCACTCAGCTTGATTAGTAAATCCACAGACCCTCTGGAAGTGTTTAAGTTTGATATAATAGAGACAACCTAGTTATTTTTCTTTTTGCTGTTAACTTTTAGAAGCTGTGTCCTTCCCAATATAATAATTTATAGTGAGAATTTAGCCTAGAACTAAGAGCTCAGCCCAATGCTGTACCAATCAAGTGCTTGTCAGCTCTTAAACAAACCCAGGGCCCTGTAACAAACAATGTTTAAAAATACTCGTCTGACCTTACAAAATGAAAACCAAGAGTTTATGGCTGTTTCTTGGAAATCAGAGTGATTTGTATAAGTTCTTATGCCCCCGCAAAAAAAGCTGTGTCAGAATGACATTGCCTAAAATAAATCAATTTAATGACAGTTTTCCAATTGCTGTTTTGTAGGTATAGCAATTAGCATGATGGCTCTTCATTGTCATCCTCTTCCCGTGTTTAAAAGTAAGGAAATCTCTGAAGAGCCTGGTCCTCAGAGTGTGACATTATTGGGCTGCATTTTGTCAGTATTGGAGGTATTTAGGTAACTCAGCATCAGGTCCCCACTGCCTCAGAAAAAAGCACAATATTAAAAAAAATAAAGTTTTCCACGGGTCTTCAGTATTTACCTCAGATGACAGAGCCCTTTTCAGGAATTGCCTTTTTGAACTTTCCTTGTGAGCATCAGGGCTCGAGCTTCCCAGTTTGCCCCATCTTAAGCTAAAATTATGACAGCAATTAGCTCTTAAGTGGAGCTTAATTAAACCCTTAGTGGACTTAACACCTAAGACTTGCAATTAAGCTGCCAGTGAGGTCATCATGTGGGGAATTCAGTTTTTTTTTTTTTTTTCCTTGGAAGCCCTTTATAAAAGATTCTGCAAGCAAGTCGCAAAGGAGACTGTAACTTTCCTGACGATGAACACTCATGTCCCCTCCAATTCTCTGCAGAAGTGCCTTTGTTTTGTGTCCTGAGCCATTTGTGGCAAGCTAAACCTCAGGCGTTTGGGTTTTACTTCTTTTTTTTTTTTCTTATCAGATTTTACAGATTAGTATCCTTGATCATTGTAACAAACACTGAAAACGTAGAAAATTCACACAAAACCCCGCCTATTTATGATTAATTCCCCGAAGTTTGATATCCCTTCTTGATAACGCCTGATGGATCTGTGGCAAAAGCCAATGTCATTTCACAATAGCATCCCCGCCCCTGGGCCATGAGAGCCATTCTCAGCTGAGATGGAGTCATAAACACCAAGTCCACATCTGATTAGAGGAGATATATGGGAGGTATGAACAGGACTGGCCAGATGCTAGACCCTACGATAAACACTGAGGATCATGGCATCCTATAAAACTGGGCGTTTATATGGTGCAGCTGGCTACGCATAATCTTCTCCTAATTTATAAGGCTGAAGCATCCGGTCCATTGGTGTTGCTCTATCAGCTTTTCCAGAGCCTTGTTCCCCAATTGCTGGTAGTCGGGTACCGCTCTTTGGAGTGCCAACAGAGCAGGTATTTAAAGCCATTTACAGCAGGAGATAAGCTCTTGCTCCATCTGACAGATAAGATAATGTTCAGCCATCGTCATGAAAGAAAGACGGGTTAGGACCTTGTAGGATGGGTTCTGCTTCACACAAAGATCAACGGCTGCAGACTCTAAGAGACAGAGTATCTGTTTCTTCTTAGCAGGACCCTCAGTCGTGACACAAAGGCTTGGCCGTGCCCGTGACTGCAGGCATCCTCTGGTGACACCTCCGGGCTGACAGAATGGGTTGCTCAACCTTGCTTTTGTGACACTGCTTAGTTTTCCCCACCCTATGCCATAGCCCCATGAGCCAGCCTTTATTTTTCCCTCTTTACTGAAACAGAAGCTTCCATTTGGCTAGAAAATGCCCGCTCTATCAGTGACTGAAAACAAACCACGAGCGGGGTGTTTTCAGCTGGGCCTTGCAAACTTATGGTCAGGAGGGGTCAGGCTGATGATGTGAAGATGTCTGGTGGTGTGCTCCACCATGGAGCCACGTGCCACCCCAGGTATCTCTGCAGAGGTGGCCCCACAGCAGACGTCCTCTTTGTGTCCAGAAGCAGGAAGGGTACGGAAGGCCAGAGCTCACTTTTCCAGGTATTTCCAAACTGCAAGAAAGCCCCAGTTGTAGTTTAGAGACTGGGAGAACTCCTCCTCCATTCCCCCCTCATGGAGACAAACAGTGTAATGAACACAACGAAGCTGTTTTTTGAAAATACAGCATTACCGATGGTATCCAGAAGCTGTGGGATGAAGACGACCCAGCTGGTGTGTGCTACAGAAAAGTCCCTCTCCTTGCAGGAGCCCCATCCTGCGAGCCCAGAGGAGCACGTCTTGGGAACACGCCGCTACCACCGGCTGCGGAGACAACACGCAGCCCCAGGCATTTTACCAGACCCTTCCTCAGTCAAACGGCACATTGGAGCGGGGTGGGAAGGAAATCTGCCTTTCAAATGGAAAGAGAAAATTGGCTTTTGCAGAACATCATGAGGTTGGCGATAATAAATCCTGGCACTGTCAGAATGGAAGCGAGTCGTTCCCGCAACTCGTGCGCTGCTTTCTGGAAACCCGTGCTGGGGCTGAGGAAGTGAAATCTGGTTAGCAAACCTAACACAGAAAGACTCATTCAGACATTTTATTGGTTTGGTGGGGGATTTTTTTGGTGTGGTTTGTTTTTTTTCCCTCCCAGTATAGGAGCTGCACATTTCGTATCATTTTATCCAATCCAATTTCTGGTTTCCAACATTTCCATAGATCCACGTTCATGGCAGCTGCTGTATTTCCAGCCAGATCTGAATGCTTCAGGCACCCCTATGGCTCTGCTGCTTCTGATTTCAAATGTCTTGAAGATTTGAGAGCCCTAAATAGTTCCACCCTCTACGACTGCCAAAAGTACAGTATCTGGGTTGTCAGAGTCTATTCCTTGACGAGGGTTGGTAGATGTTACCTTAATAAAGCTTCATCTTTGTGTGACAGCCACAACTTGAGTTGACTTGAGGAATGAAGTGTGTTCGGGAAAGAACCCGAATTACTGCAGATAGGGTTTTCAGGCTGTAATAACCCACGAGTGGATGAAGTCACCACTGCTGAAATGTAGGATGGGCTATTTCTTAATAGTTTGCCAGAACGATTTCATTATGGTTCTGCCCAGTGCAAGTCGGGTGGTAGGGCAATGCTGGATCTGAGACTTGTCTTGGCTCTGGGTAGTATTCAGAGATTTAATAAAGTCCCGTTTCCCAAAGAAACTTACCTAAATTGAGAAACTGTGTGATATGGGGGGGGGAAGTAATAAGTAACAACTGGAAGTGATGGGATGGGAGCAACAAGGGAAGTGTGGTGAAGGAAGTCTGGTTTTGTGGACTAGATACGTGGATGCAGCTAGATGCCTGCAAATCTAGTCATTAAATATATCATGTGTTAGAATCAGATGGTGGAAATATTTAATCTGTAATGCTCTTTTTCATTCTGATGACGGCAAGAGTGACCAGAATTCACTTACTCAAACACATCCTCTTCCTAGATGCCTACTGTCAGAGATGAAGAGTTGTAGGAGTAAGATCATTAGAAACCACAGGTGATGGTCAGCATCCACTCATCATGTCCTGTGAAACGGCTGGAATAGGAAGTCTTTTCCATTTAAGTCATTGACTAAAAGCAAACATCTTTTCCAGTTTAAATAAGCTCCTGCCTAATCACATACTGGTTTTGCTATCAGAAATGTTATGTTGAGGGCACTATGAAGACAATGTGGGTGTGGGGTATTCTCCTGGACCATAGGAGCATAGGACTTTTTTTTTCTTCAGTTGCAACCTTTGTTGTAGGAGAAATAAAGTATCTGCAACTTCTATTTTATAAACTGTATTTTAATTCACAGGCTTTAAATAAGAAACCCCGAGGAACAATCTTAAAGATATTTTCACAAGAGCTTTTTACTTTCTTTTGTACTACAGTACTCGACTATATGCTTTCTAAATGCAAATATATATAATTTTAAATTGTAATATAGGACCTACAAGGTATCCTTGACCTTTGTATTCAAAAATAATTATGATGAATCAAATCATTGAATGCAACAAAGTTTAATTTAAAAAGTATCGAAGTATGTATTTCAGATATAGGCCACATATGTTGATTTATAGTTGGATCTGTGATGAGAGGCATCTTCTGCCATTATTCCTGTAACCGGGAAGAGAAAGAGAATTGCTGTCAGAGTGTGCATTTAGCTGGATGGTTATTTGATTTAATTTAAAATGCAACTTTAAATTGCCATTTGCCTTCATCCTTCCTGTGCCTCTGCAGGTTGTTCAGCAGCTCTAACCCAAGCTTCCAGGCTTTCACAGTATTGGAAAAGCAAGAAAATATGCAGGAAAATCACCAAGAAACTGGCTCCCTCCTTGGCCTAAACCCACTGACCAAGTCTCAAGAAAGACCAACGTTAGGCATCATCTTATAAAGCAGAAGAAAGAAAAATCTTTACGCTTAGGGTACCAGGCTGAGAAGGGAAGCACAGGTTCAAGCTTTGATGCTTTTTTCAGTTTTCCCTTGTTACCCCTAGAAAGGACCCAAATCTGAGTTTGCTGAGGCCAATGACACTGAAATCAACTTTGGCTTAGATCTTTATACAGGCCGTACCTTGTACCTGCAAGGTAGGATCAATGGTAAATCTCTCTGCTGGGCCTGAGGGATGTGAAGATAGTCTAGTGATGAAAGTAAGTAAACAAATAGATTTTTCAGACCAGCTAATTGAACTAACTCTTGCATTTTGACCCACAAAAATTCATGAAATTTGATAACTGACTTATTTTTAAGCTCGTTATACCAGAAGAATGGCCATGAAAGAAGAACAGGCTCCTTTCAGTTCAATACATCATTGAACCCCTGAGTGGAACTGCAGAGCTTGCAGCAGAGTTGCATGTTAATAAAGTTGGAGGCTACTCATTTTCCGAGTTAATTATTACTTGACAGCAATAAAAACTGATGAAAGCAATACTATGTATAACTGTTTAAAGAAAGGGAAGGGGGAGGTGTGTCTGAGGACCGTGCCCCCATGCAAATAATTATCCACGCCGTTCCTCTAATCTCCTTGGCCGTATCATTCCCAGCTGCTGTGAAACCAGCCGAGATACTCTGGGATGTCAGATGGGATGTGCCCCACCTGTTTTGTTTGGGTTTGTTTTTTTTTTTTTTCTCCTTTTGGAGAACCTGTGCCTTTAGTGAGGGGACAGCCCTTGACTTCCAGAGCCATCTCTAGCTTCAGGTGGTGACTCACCTGGTCACTGCAGCACGGTGCACTGCCGGCTGCTGTAGGCACTGCCACGGTCCAGCGTCGGCACGTACGTTTTTGCCATGATGCAGTAGCTGACCCCCGGCCTCAAATCTTCTATTTTAATAACCTTGTCTTTTCCTTCGTACACCAGGACTCTGTGTCGCTTCGGAATGGAGTAAAAAGAGCCAGTCAAGCACATTGCATCTGTGACTCAGCTTTTTGATAAGGCTGGAGGAGGCAGAGCAGCACGTGGACTTGCACGAAGTAACAACATTAGTAATTTATGACTTTTAAAGAAAATTCTCCCACAAAGTCCTCTCCTATCCCAGTTTGTTGCTTTTTTTTTTTTTTCTTTTTTTTAATCTAGGCTTTAGAGGGAGGAATTACAATTTGATTCAATCAAATTCAATTCCTGAAAAATAAGCCTACTTTGTTTTCAAATACATACATGGTTACTCTATGCCCTCACAATCCCAGAAGACTATTTCGACTGTAAAACAAGAAGGTTGTGCCCATACTTTCTTGGCTTCTCAATGGCAAAGGATTTATACTTGAATATACACTTACCTCATCTAGCAAGTTGTTAATGATGAAGACCTGATACAGCAGATCATAATAATTTGTCATTGGTATGTTGCTGCCTCTCCTCCTTTTATATGGAGAGCGTGGAGCCTGGAGCTTTAGTATTATGGATTTGTTGCTGTGAAGCACAGTTACCATCGGAGGTCCTATCACAGCTAAGGAAAAACACCAAAGAGATGAACAAAATCATGGCTTATTAATAACGTTTCACGGACCACAATTTGAATTCTTGCTGAAGTCCCACTTTGTAAATCCTTACTTCTTGGTGGTTACTGCTTGGGACATTTTGGGGGTGACGTTTCCCATGTTTGTAAATCTATTTTGAAGCCAAAGCCTTTGAAATCTCTGCACATTGCTGACTGCAGGCTGGTCAAGCAGTGTTTTGGATTCTTTGCCCTGATTTTTTCTTTCTTCTCCTGCATTTTTCTGAGTGCTGGGACTGCATAAAACAGCTATTTGAACCATTTCAGTTATGCCAAGGATGCAGCTTCAATCATTACTTCTAATTATTTAATTTTTTTTGCATTTTCATGGTTAAATGCAGCTCTGGGTTCAAACTAGGGAGCGTCTGCCTCGTGTCTCTCCAGGAGGAGGTGGCACAGGGCAAGATGGGCTGTTGCTGCTACAAGGTGCTGCTTTATGTCAAAGCTTGTGGTGTCTTCTGTACAAGAGGCTGATGGTAGTTTGCACTTCAGGGCTGTGAAGTAACCTACATTGCTAGTCACAATTCAATTTTGTGTTGACCAGTAAAGGAAAACTGATTAATTCACGGGGAACTTGATGATAGGTACACCGGTACTGCTCAGTGGTTTGACAGCACTCCAAATAGGTTCATAGAACTGCAGAATGGTTCAGGTTGGAAGGGACCTTAAAGATCAATCTGGTTCCAACCCCCTGCCCTGGGCAGGGACACCTCCCACCNNGATGGGGCAGCCACAGCTTCTCTGGGCAACCTGTTCCTGTGTCTCACCACCCTCACAGTAGAAAATTTCTTCCTGAGATCTAATCTAACTCTCCCCTCTTTCACTTAAAAACCATTACCCTTGATATTGCCCCACTCCCTGATGAAGAGTCCCTCCCCATCTTTCCTGTAGCCCCTTTAAGTACTGGAAGGTTCTCTAAGGTCTCCCCAGAGCCTTCTCTTCTTCAAGGTGCACAATCCCAACTCTCTCAACCTGTCCTCATAGGAGAGGTGCTACCACCCTAGCTCTATAGTATTTCCAACATGCTATGGTATCATAATGACTGTACTAACTAAAAGCTTTGCTCACGTCCTGTCTAATGACACTGCAGTCAGAAAAATGCATAAATGCAAGAAGATTGAAAGCCACAAGAATCTCAACCCTCTTATCCCTTTTCTCCTCAAAGACAGAACATTCTCTTCTTTTCCACCTTGTGCCCAGCCCTTCCAGCATTACCAAAACCATCTGAAAATAATTTTTATAATTCCATGCTTTGAGGATGGGATTAACTTAAAGGGAGCTGAGCATTTCTGATCCTCTAAGCAGATAAGTGGCTACTTCTCCATAATTGGTTGTCATCCAAGTGTGGGGAAAATTATTTTATCACAGCCCTTCACATGAGAGCTACTGACTGGCAACTTCTTTTCATACAGCTTTGTAGCTAGAACAGGATTACTCATGTTTGCCAATTGTGAGCAAAAGTACATTCCACGCCACGGAAAATCCAATTTCTTTCTCAGAGAGACCCATATGTTTGTACTTACTTTCTCTCCAGGGAGTGAATCTGCAGCTGAGACTCCAGTCGGAATAGACACCAGCTGAGGCAGCTTTCACTCTGCCGTAGTAAGGCTCTTGGATGTCAGAAGTCTCACTCGTTAGGTCACAAACATGGTTTTGAATCCCCCAGCAGTCATCTTTGTTCTGCCATGTGCTCTGCCCGTACCTATGCAGAAGGAGGAGGAAGGATGGAAGCTTCCAGCTGGCTCCATAGAGATTTTGAACCAGCCGTTTTAACCCAACGGTACTGACAAATGTTTGGCTGTGGAAGTTAACTCTCTTCTTCAACTTGATGTTCTTGGGTGCTTGGGAGCTACAGGTCTCTGTCTTTTTGGAAAGAAACCTAAAGCGGAGGAGATGTGGGTCACCAGCCCCATAGGAAGCCCCTGCACACTCGCCCCTCAGGAGAAGCGGGTGAGCTTTGGCTTAGCCAGTACGTTTAATGATGGGCAGAATGCTGGTTTCCACCAACTAATTTCCAAAAGGTGATGTCAGGGGCTTGCCAAGCATGCCAGGAACAGGAGCACACCATCCCTGGAGGTATTCAAAAGACGGGGTTGACATAGTCCTTGGGAATATGGTTTAGTGATTTTTGTCAGGGTTAGGTTGATGGTTGGACTGGATGATCTTTAAGGTCCCTTCCAACCTAGACAATTCTATGATTCTATGATTCCTCTGAGGACCAGCCCCTCACGCTGCCCGAAGGTTGCCATCTGAAGCACCTCTCCTGGGCAAGGTGGGACACCAAAACACCTTAAACCTCCTGTTGCAGAAGTACCTGACCTGGCCAGGCGTGGACTTGGTGGTCTCCAAAAGTCTCCTCTGAAGATCCTGTGCCACCTGAGAAATGCCTTCAGTGCAGGGATGGGTCCCAGCCCAGTGGGAGGCTGGGTTTCCCCGGTACTTACACTTTATACTGCACGAAGTAGAGGGTGTCTCTTGCCTCTCCAGCCCTCCCCGGCTGCCAATGCAAAGTGCTGTTGAGGTTTAAGGAACGAAACTCTACCTTCTGGGGCTTAATCGAAGCTTGCAGGTCTGGGTTTTCCAGCACTAAAATCGCTGCAAATAATAAGGACCGGTAAGAGAATGTTTTTGTCACAGACGTGCTCCTCTGCGTTTAAATCACAGGGGGGGGAATTGCTAGAGCTCATTTGTTTTCATGACTAGCAGACAGCAGGGAAATGAAAACTTCTGGGTCTCATGTTCAAAACTTTCCACATCTAGAAGTTACAGAACAAACAGGCTCGGTATTATGAAAGGAACCACTTTTATGTGGTTTGGTTTTGGTTGGGTTTGTGGGTTTGTTTTGTTTTTTTTTTTTTCTTCATTTTTCCTTAGTGAGTTTGCTGTGATGAAAGATGCCTGATGGACTTCCCAGGAAACAAAACCCTCCAGATCGATTCACGGAGCCTGCAGGAAGCACCCACATCAGTATTTAAGCTCCAGTGCTCTTTCCTCCACATCTCAGCTTTAACCTGCAAGGACTACAGCTGTTTTAACAGTTGCCAAAACCGTGTTTATCACCTCTTGCCTAATAAAAAATAACCTGAGATTCACTGCTTCCCCAATATGAACTTCTGGAGAAAGCTGCCTGACAATTTGCAAGATAGTCTGTTTTCAAACTCTGATGGTAATAGATGACAGGATCAGTTCATAAACTCCCTGAAGCATCCAAATACTAATATTTTTCTGAGTTTCATGACCCAGATGACTCACTATTAGTGCAGCTTCATCCCTGGCATATCACAGAATCAGGTAAGACTTGTATTAGTCGAACTGAAGCTGGGTAACACAGCTATGAATAAATTTAATGGGCAACAGGCTTGTTTCAGCTGTATTTTAGAACCTTGAAAGACAAAATAACAGACTAATTTGGAAATGACAGGACTTTTGAAACCCACCAAAAGACCCAGGGATTTCTTGACTCCCCCAGAGATTGAAAAACAGACCCAGAGCCCCCTCCCCATGTAGGAAAAGGGCAGAAAGCCTTTACTTACTGTTTATCTCATCCTGAAGCAGGTGCATCAGTAAGCAGAGGGAGGAAAGCGTGATCCCCCTCATGCTTAGGAGAGCAGCTCCATGACTGAAGAGCATCTCTCTTCCTCTTGGGCATGTCTTATGAGGAAGTAATTGTTAAGCACTCCAGAGTTCCCCTTCTTTTCAGTGGTTTCCAAAATCCCCGGTTTGGCTTTGGTTTAATTTAGCTGAAAAACATATGAGTTACTCTAAATTAAACATGAGCAATTGTTCTTACTTGGCAGCTGTGGTCACTCTGAAGTTTGGAACTAATTATGAAGCAAACCAGCGTGAAAAAGGTCCCTTTTTTATTATTTTTTTTAGGCTCTAATTCCCAAATGAAGCCTGTCACTACTGCTATATCCCATAAAGTTGTCACAGAAGCTTGTTGCTTGCTGTGTTAAGATTTTTTATGTATTTATTTAGTTGGTTGGTTGGGTTTTTTTTGGCTCACTAGTCACTCAGAGCAGAAGTACACGAGAAAGGTTGCTGAAAAACATGTAAAAGACCTACCTATGGGATGTCATCTGATTGGGTGGCCTGTCTTCTGGTGGAACGCAAGCAGATGAGGTTTGCAGGGCTGCCTGCGGCAGGATGTCATCTAGGCATGCTTCCTCACAGGGACGAGGGGCCATGAAACCACTGCCATCCCTGCTCTTGGGCAGTACCTCTGCACCACCAGAGATGCTGGGATGGCCGTGGCACTGCCAGCCTCTGGGCAGGGACCGGGGAGACCAGCCCAGCCCAGCCCATCGGGACAAAGTGCCACTCGGTGTTGGACTTTCAGACTGCTGGGAGTCACCTGTGCCAAGCGGGGCGGGTGTGCCACGGCTCTGCCTGCACAAATAGGGGTGTCTGTCACCCCTGTCCCCCCGGTCCCACCCGTCAGACACATGCATCCCTGCGAGCATCCTTGCCAGACTGGCCACAGGGCTGGGGATGCTGGGGATCCCCGGAGAAAATGATCTGGCTTTGTGGCTGGGAATGCTTGTCCCCTGTGTGCCTTTCCCATGCTCCTGGGATGTATGGAAAGCTCAGCCCGGTTGGTGGCAAATGTGCTGCCACTAGAAGCACTGGAAGCCAGATGGCCATCTTGCCCAACCTTGCCCCTCCTGCTCAACCTTAATCCTCACTCTTCCCCCCCTCCACCCCCGAAATCTCCGGGATGCTGACATCCCAGTGTACTTCGCCGCCCATACTGGGCAAAGGTCAGGATGGCTTCTCCTTTTGCCGGATCACCTCATCAAGCAAGGAAGAGAAAAGCCAAATTTTCCACATCAAGAAATACTTGATGTGAAGACTACCTGCCTGCAGGAGCAAAAATTTGCCCAATAACCACTTTTGCTTTGGGAAAAGGTGGAAGTGAAACGCCTGTTAGGTCAAAAAAGTGCAAGCTCTGCTTCAAATTAAGGTTGTGGGGTGGTGGTTTTTTTTTTAATTTAAAGGCATTTGGTTATACTTGTCAGAAGAAGCTGGACTCATGGGTGCAGGCTCTCAGTGCAACTGATCAGCTCTCCTTTGTTACCCAGACACCAAACCAGCAGCAGACGTATGAAAACTCCAGATGTGTAGCTTTGAATAACCAGCTGGTCAACCCAAACTGAGGGAATTAAAGAACTGAGAAGAAATGCAGAAAAGGGAAAAAAACAAAACCAAAACAAGCCAAACCCAGAAGGGAGGTAGAAGGCAGAAAGGCTGTCCTCCCCTTACCGGCTGGGATTTTTTTGATCTATCCATTTCCCAAACGCTTTTTCAAAAATCCAATGACCTTTAAGTAGTTCCCCACACCAAATGCAATGGGTATTTCACCACGGTGCGTGAGCCTGAGTGCGGGAACAGGGAACTTCTATAAAACCAATCGCTGGGCTGAAACGCCGGCCAAGTTTAGTCAGACTTGTCACAGGCTGTGTATTTATTTGCTCACTGGAATTGTACCCACACACCTTCCCGTACCCCGTCGTGACAGCCCATTGCCAGGAGCCGACACGTGGAGCTTTGCCAAAATCCCTTTAGGCTGGTGGTTCCTCCTACCAGGGCAGTCGCTCAGAAAAGGCTGCTCTGTGCTGAAAAGGTGGTGGGGGGGAGAGGAGGAGGGGGGAAGAAATGCTTATTGCGCAGGAAAACTCGGGGTTTCCTACACACTGCACTCTGATAGCACTTTATCTGCAGCTGGGCTTGGCCCTCTGAAGTCATTGGTAACTCTTCACCCTTTTTTCTTTTTCTTTTTTTTTTGTTTTTTTCTTGTGTGAGTATCGAAAACAGCCGCCGGAAATCCCTGGTTTATCAGCATCCCTAAGGCTGCTGTGTCAGTGATAAAAACAGTCAAACCAGTACCAGCCACACACAGACGGACAGACGTGTGTATACGTACACACGGCTTGAGTATCATATATATACACATATATAGTACGTCTAAAAACATAAACAGCTGAGGAACACTATAGGATGACCTGCGCTGCTATTTATAACAGGAGAACTTCTTAAACCCAGCATTGTTTAAGAAAACCCCCAAGGGTACTTGGGGAAGAAATGGAAAATGAAAATGTGTTACTTTCCCAGCGGAGTCCACACAAGCGGTTCTGCTACTAATTCATCCCAGTTTACACCTTTTTGAATCCAAACCAAACATCCAAACTGATGTTTCTGTGAACCGACAGAGAACCCTGGGCATGAGAACTTTTTCTATTCCCAGAATAAAAACTTATCATCTAGGTAAACAGATTTCTTTCTCTTAAGGACTGAATATTGCTGCACAGACAGTACTGCTGACAGTAACAGTCAAGTATATTCTTATTGAAGGTGCCTGACTCATTCGATCGGATAGAGCCACCACACTGGTTTTGGGTTGGTTGTTTGATTTTTTTTTAATTTTTCCCTGGAATAAGGTGATTCCCATCCATAAGAGGAGAAAAATTAACCCTGGAATTGCTCCTGCAGCAATTCCTGCAGAAAGTCTGTTCTTTTCTCCCAAATTGATATTGTTGGCACCTGGGCAGAATCAAAAGAAGTGTGGCCAGCAGGGTGAGGGAGGTGACTCTAGCCCTCTACTCTGATCTTGTGTCCAGCTTTGGAGCCCTCAGCACAGTAAGGACATGGACCTGTTGGAATGGGTCCAGCGGAGGTCCACAAAGATGATGAGAGGGCTGGAGCACCTCTGCTATGAAGACAGGCTGAGAGAGCTGGGTTTGGTCAGCATGGAGAAGAGAAGGCTCCAGGGAGACCTTATAATGGCCTTCCAGTACCTAAAGGGGTTCCAGGAGAGATGGGGAAGGACTCTCGATCAGGGAGGGAAGCCATAGGATGAGGGTTAAAGGTTTTTAACTGAAAGAGGGGAGATTTAGATTAGATCTCAGGAAGAAATTCTTTTCTGTGAGGGTGGTGAGACACTGGAAGAGGTTGCCCAGAGAAGCTGTGGCTGCCCCATCCCTGGAAGGGTTCAAGCCCAGGCTGGATGGGGCTTTGAGCAACCTGCTCTGGTGGGAGGTGTCCCTGCTCATGGCAGGGGGCTGGAACTCAATGATCTTTAAGGTCCCTTCTAACCCAAACCGTTCTGTGAGACACCTTGAAATCTTGCTGCCCTTGCAAGCCTGTAAGGCCAGGCTAGGTATAACCACTGGGTGCGATGCCTCGTCTGTGGTAGAAACCAAGCCAGCAGATTCCAGGTGGTGGTTACGATTCCAGACTCTTTTGTGATGCTTCCAGTGCTGCCATCTTGTGTTTCCACCTGTGCCTCCCCACTTAAAATCCTGTTTTATTTAATTCTGAATAGTTCCCTTACCGGGCCACGTAACAGGCTTTGCTAACATTTCAGAAGCCGCGTCTTTTATAAAAAAGATTATTTTTTTTTCACCCCCGTATATTACACGAGGTTCCTAGAAACATGTGTGATAAATGCACCGACTTTAAGAATTAAAGCCGCATTAGAAGGCATTGATTTTTCTTTAGAGTGAGATGAGCCTCTTCGGGAGCTGGATGGAGGTAGTGAACTGAGCAGACACAGCGTGATCCTGGCGAGGCGGAGCATTTGGGGAATTGCTCCCGCAACAGGAAAAAATTTGTTTTAATTAGGTTGGTTGGTGGTTCCCAAAGCAACGTGCTGTGAGTGGGAAGGAGAAGCGAGGATGGGACTGTAAACAGATTGTTGTGCTCCCAGCCTCCGAGTCAGAGCACGGAGAAGGAGCCGGCTCTGCTGCCAGGAGAGTCTTAGGAGCACGAGGAGGGGCGAAGGAGGCGATGCGTAGACATCCTTCCCTTTGTACTTTCCTCTATAAATCACTTATAAAAGCAGATGAGGTTTTGGCTATCCTGGACAAGGGAAAAGATTCGAGGAAGAAGATAATAACAAGCAATTAGGGGAGCAAAAATATCCAAGAACAAAACTGACCGAAAATAATAAAATTAAAAAGTGAGCGAGAGAGATTTTGTCATTCTGTCTTAGATTATGTTGAGGAGGCTGAACTCAATTTTATTGAGAAATCAATTCTAATTTGGCACTCCACACGTTATCTGGCAGAGGACACCAGTAACAGTCTCCATTGAAATCTGCCAGCTAATTTACTTCTGCTGACTTCACACTAGCAAACAGAGGCAGGAAAAAGTCCTGTCGTAGAGATGACATTTCCCACCAAAAATCTCATCCTAATACGTGTGGGGAGCCTTCCCAGGCTCACTTTAGAAACCTATCACCTTGTGAAGGGAGACAAAACAGTCCAAGCAAGAGGATATAAAGGTCCAGCAGGTGCCCCACAGACTGGGCTGACATGTCCTGAGCGGAGCTGGAAGCTTGGAGCATCTCTCTTACAAGGAGAGGCTGAGGGACTTGGGTCTTTTAGTCTGGAGAAGGCTGAGGGGGGATCTGATCAACGCCTGTAAACAAAGGGTGGGTGTCAGGAGAATGGGTCCAGTCTTTTTTCAGTGGGGCCCAGTGACAGGACAAAAGGGAATGGGCACAAACTTGAACATTGGAAGTTCCACCTAAACACGAGGAGGAACTTCTTTCCTGTGAGGCTGGCAGAGCCCTGGAAGAGGCTGCCCAGAGAGGTGGTGGAGTCTCTGGAGACATTCCAAACCCTCCTGGACACGTTCCTGTGGGACCTGATCTGGGTGGACCTGCTCTGGCAGGGGGTTGGACTAGATGATCTCCAGAGGTCCCTTCCAACCCCATAGCATTCTGTGAAGGGCTTGGGGACGGGTCAACTGCTGTGGGACTTTAACACCATCCCTCCTCCAATTAACCTGACCATGGAAGTCCAGTACCGGTGACTTTTATAGATACTACATCCTGCTATTGATTGCCAAAAGGCAAAAAAAAAAAAAAAAAAAAAGGCAAAAAAAAGCGCTTTTAAAGGATTGTGAATTATTGAAGAAAATGTGTCTGTAGATATTTGAGAAATGCACTGCATAAAATTTATCATGGGTTACGTGTCTGAGAGCACAAAATGTGCCGTTTAATGCTATGCTTTACTGACCTTTAAGCAGTGGCAGCTATCCTAACTGTATTCACAGCTTGTGTGTATTCACTCAGCATTTATATAAAATATCGTTTATTTTTACGAGGTTTGTGCCACTGAAGATTTTTACTTGCACCTAGAAAACTATTGCTGAGTGGGTTGTTCATAGCATTGTTTTCCAAACATTAATATAACCCAAAAAGTGGGAAGTTCTCAATCCGCATGCTTGCTAGTATGTCCTATGGACAAGGGGCTTTATTTCAGGAAGTAATTCTTACATATGGAGACAGAATTAAAAAGAAAGGAGAAACAAGGAAAAAGAAAAATGTTTTTATTCTTTTGATTATTTATTGCTTTTGCCTTTGGTTCTAATGAAACCCGAGAGATCCTACCTGCCTGGCACAATTGGCTTTTCTTTTTCAGGGAAGGTTCCTGTCTTCAGTTAAGTAAGTAATATCCATACAAAAGCCCCAAATTTAGAAGTGCACAATGACTTACATTTCCTCACTCCACCAGGTTCAGTGCTCCATAAGGACCTGATTTCACCCCCTCCCTCTCAGCAACATTCTTTAAGCCTTTACAAAGATCCATTTTCCCTTTCTTATTCCCAGAAGCCTGCTGAAACTAGGGCAAGATGGCCTAAAATTACTATTTTCCTCAAAGTCCCAGAAAACCTAAGGCCACCGGTACCTCTCCCTGACAGCAGAGCTGGACGAGCCATGAGAGAGCGATGCTGGGGGGGAGCTCAGGACCCCCCTCACCTCCACCTTTGGAGAACCTCTGCCTTGTCCACCAGAGGACACATTCCCACTTAGTCTCCAGCCCTGGTTCATCAGAAAACTCTGGACTTCTGACCCAAGCAGGCTCCAGAAACCTGACGCTGGAAAGCCTGAACTTTATCCCTGAGCAAGGAAATAGGCTAAAAAAAATGAATATAACAACGTTGTTCTAAATAATTGATGTTGCAATCTAACGCTTTTTCCTTTTGTATTACTGCAATCTTCTTAAAAAGATATTCTCAAGCTGTTTGTTATAGCAATAACTATAATTTTTCCTTCTCTTTTAGCAACAGTGCTTCACCCATAATGTCGCCTACAGATAACGTATTAAAGATATAAATAAAATAACACGGTATAGGTGGTACAGCAACACATAGGTTGTTACCAGCCACACAAAATGTGTTTTAGAGTTGGATTAGCTAGAACTGGTTATTTAAGTGTCTGCTGTCTTTTGATTTCTCCATCCTCGGCCTCCTGGCTGTCTCTGCCTGTATTTGCTTTGACAATACGACAATGCTGTGAATAAAACCTAAACACATTCACACTTTTCTTTTATTCATCTCGCTGGGAAGAAGAAAGAAGTCAAAACAAACAGCTTTGAATGTCCAGAATATAGAAATCCAGCCCCCAAATTTAAACATCCTCTTGCCTCTCATTTTTTATCGCAGCCCTGAAGATTTTTTTTTTTCCCAGAAAGCTGTAATTTCCTTAAATATATATAAAAAAAAATCCATTTAAAAAAAAAAAATTCTCCATCTCTTCTAGGATGGGCTAAAAATAACCCTGAGTGCAATTATTACCCTCTAACCTCCATCTTTGGTTCAACTGCACATGTCATCCTCAGGAAAATCTCCAGCAGCAATCAGTGCTGGTATTTGTATTGCAGCAGCATCTCTCAACCCTTGCCAAGAGTGAGTCCGAGTGAGGCAATTTCTGACACAAGCCTAATGTAACAGAGTCCCCCCATCCCAAAGATCTCAAATGGAAAAGAGATTGGCCTAACGAGATAAAACAGCCAAGGAAGAGGCTGGAAGTTGGGGGGGGAAGGAGCTTTCTGTGGCATGGAGGGACCTGTGGCACGGTGAAAGCCCAGGTTAGACCATGCAGAAGTCACACTGGATGTCACGGTTTCATGTCCCCCTTCTTGGAAGCCTCAGCTGCAGAGCAGCCCTGTGAAAGCAGGATGCTCTGCACAGTTGAAGGAAGCAGGTCTGGCAAAACTACCACAATTAAATGAGAAGACAGTAGGTTTACATTGGACACGATGAAGAAATTTTTTATAATGAGGGTGGTGAGACACTGGAACAGGTTGCTCAGAGAAGCT